>BLKR01006470.1:0-56733 GCA_011170035.1 Teleogryllus occipitalis
CAAATCTTTGCATTTAAAAATCTCAAACTTCAAAGTTAAAGTAGTATTTTTGCTTCTCTACTTATAACCTCATACATAGTGCTTGTCCGCGGTAGACGACGAAACATCGACTTCTTTCGATAGATGGACTCCAAGACTATTTACAAAATGCCGTAATGAATAAATGGCGGCAGAAAAGAGGTCATTCTATTAATTTTAAGATATTAACATTTAGTATTTAAACTATAAAACCGATCAATAATAGCAAATGATATCGCATCTGCGGCGCACTAGCCATTTTTACCCCCCCCCCCCCAACAAAAAAAAATCACGAAATTTGGTCGAGTAGTATCCTTAAACTTCTTTCTAAACGAACCCCCTTGGTGTTTTAAGTGTATAGATTTATTTAGTGGGTTGTCAACTTCCTCTTCCACTGGCTCTTATTCACTGACGCAGTGCCGTCACGGTGAGCGACGCCGCGCCGGCTGCTCATCGCGCGCTGCCTCCGCTTGCCCGACCCCCTGCCCCAGCCCCAGCCCCAGCCTCCGCCCCAGCCTCCGCCCCGCCGCCTCGTCCGCCGCCTCGCCCGCCGCCTCGCCCGCCGCCTCCACCGCCGCCTCCCACCGCCGCCTCCCACCGCCGCCTCCGCCGCCCCGCCGCCTCCGCCGCCCCGCCGCCTCCGCCGCCCCGCCGCCCCGCCGCCTCCGCCTGCGCGCGATAAATGGCTGCGCGCCACTGAGATATTTTACGAAACTCCTGAGGTCGCTGCGACCGTCCCCGAAAATGTGTTTGCTGACGGGGCGAGGGACTTTTCTCTCCATCTACTTTCGGAACTTCTCGCGTTTCTCTCGTCTCTCCTTTTCTCTCGACTTCCTGGTGGTGCTTTTCTATTGGATATTATGCAGGGGAACTTCATTTTGCTCCAGTGGAGATACATACTTTTGGAGAACACTGCTTTACGGGATATCGGGTCGTTGGTATGTTATCAAAATTCTGTCTTCTCTTTACTTGCTACTCTTGAGATTTTTTCTGTAGATTGACCTCCGAAGCAATACGCGAAAAGGAAGTAGCAAAATAAAAACAGAGAATGTTATGGAGTTACGGTTACCCTCGAATTACGAATTACGAATTACGAATTACGGAGTTAACCTCTGATATCACAGCTGATGTCTGAAATATGATTAATGTTCGGAGGAGCCGACTAATTTGCACATTAGCCTGATATAGTTGTATGAATGGTAACGAACAAGTCATTAGGGTCATCACGCGGCTGATGTTGACATTATCCTTAGTGCGCCCTGGCAAAAATAAGATGTCGGCTTGAGTTTGAGGAATCTGGAATGTTCTCAGGTATTTTTACATCAAAATGTGTTGGAAATTATGCCATTCGCAGATTCAGGGTTGTTTTATGTAAATTGCGAAGGCCGAAGGTCGGACCACGCTGCCAACACGGAATCCGTAGCAGAGTGTCAGTGAGGTTTGGTGAAGTTATGTTTTGGTGGTATCGGGTAAATAAAAATGTACGACTGACTCAGTGGAGCTCGAAACTGCATACCTTCACTTCTCTTTATCATACGCCATAGAAATGTTCATAAGCAATGGGATCCATTTACCTTGACACACCATAGCGAACTTCGCTTCCCTTAGCCACCCCGTTGGCTTTTGTAAACTTCACCCGACTCCACCGGACTTTAGCCGTAACATGCATAAAAAATTTTAAACGGGCAACTTGAACTGGTTACCTATTGTCTTCAGAGTAATTTAGGTTTTTGTTCAGGATTATTTGATCCTATTCTTTCACTTTGTTTTTCGTGGGCATCATTCTAGCGTAATTCAGTTGAGACGATTTGAGGACTACAATCATGAATGTGTTTTAGATTTAATAAATTCAAAAGTAATATAAATAATAATTTATAAAATATAAATTCAAAAGTTCGGAAAAGAATCGCCAGTACTTTCAATAAATTCTACTTTAAATTTTTTGTGTGCATTCCATTTTCTTTAAAACGACTAACATCTTGAAAATATTGTTTCAAAAATAATTTCAAAAATTCTAATTTGACACCAACAGATATAGAAAAATATTATAAAGAATATTTAGTGAGTATTATAAATGAAGGAATTCTTATAAGAGGAACAGTATAGCATTAAACTATGAAAATTAATAAGTAAAAACAAATGCGCACATCCCAGAGACTTTGGATTTATGTCTAATGTGTCTGCATGTGCCGTATGATTAACGGATCTCCTTTACTGAAGACCATGGGCGGATGACATATCGTGGGTTTTGATAATACGTAGAACTTGCAGAGGCTTCTTCACGTCTGCGTCCCTTCTCCTGTCCGCTCTCCGTCTCTATTTCCTCTCGTCTCCCTTCTCTCCGTTCCCGTGTCTCTCTTTCTCTCCCGCGCGTGATCAAAGCGGCGCGCGCGCGAGTAATTTCCCCTCGGATTTGGCAATTAGCCTCGCGTTTGTCGCTGGCTGCGCGGGGCGGGGGCGGAGGCCGAGGGCGTATATGAGGGCGCCGGGGACGCCGCGCTCGCGCCTCGAAGGAAGAGGCTGTTGTCTGGCGGGAGTCGCTCTTCATTGTCGAAGACTATGACGTTTAGTGTAATAAACAAGCTACGGATTTGACATTTTAAGGATAGCGTTTTGGACCGTACATGTGGAAGGAAAATCGCGCTCTTAACTCGAGACGGGACGTACGAATGACGTAGGAACCGTTCTGTGCACAATCGTTGGCTGAGAGACTGCAGCTGAGGAGAATGGAGTGTGTTTCTTGGAACGGACAGACAGGCGGAGAGAGCAAATGAGTTCGGAAAACACTGTCACTGTACATTACGAGGTTCACTGTTCAGTTCGGCGTTGCAGAGGAGAAGTGTTGATTTATTGGTGAGGAGTTGTTGGAATTGTCGACTGGAAGTCTGATAGTAGTCGAATTTCCTGCTCCCATACGGTACATCACAACATAATAGCGGAGACATTCAAAGTTGCAAATCTAATGAATAATCAGTCTTGTTTATTAGATTTGCAACTTTGAAGGGCAATACAAACTATTTCTTTCAACTAAATACTATGCTAACTTTCGGATTTAAGGCTAGATATGATACAGACGAGAATCGCGGTATCCCTAGGTCACATTCCTAGGCTGTGAGAAGGATTCATAGGATAAGCTCACTTTATGCCATACAGAAGTTACGATACAGAAGTTCAAACATTATACCGTAGATACCGCAAACTTATTGCACTTGTTTAAAGTAATTAACATGAGGTAGAGCCATGTTTTCATTTATTCGTTTGACGGAAAAGGTTATGTATGGAATGTTTGTGTTGAGGCCGCTCGATGGGAGAAAGGTGAGACGTGCGAAGGCGAGGGGAGACAATGCAATATTCTCTCTCCCTCCTCTTCGATTTAATAATAATTATTTGGTTTGTCATCACATTGTTCTGTTAATGTATTACACCTAACTGAACTCTTGCGTCAAAAAGGAAGTGCAGAAGTTGCGATTGAAAAAGTACTACGTAGCCACTGTACCAAAAAACGAAAACTCGAATCGAATATTGTTTTATGTCGTCCAATACTTATTCTCCAAGACTAAATGAAATGAGAGGTTTACAAATTTTGGAACAATACAGTCATTATTGTCTGGGAACACAGAATTAAATGTGTTTCTGAAAAGTTAATTGAATATTTTTATTTTTATTAATCTGAAGTATAACCTGTCGATGCGAGCTTGCTGAGCCTCTTTGCATTCCTGTTGGGAGCGGGATGGGTGTTGGGCTTGCGTGAAGAAAAACCAGAGAAATTGCTAGAAAAGATATAAAATGAAAATGAAAATGAAAATGAAGGTTATGAATGAGAAAAAAGAAAGTTATACAATTGTGTAATAAGATTGTTTTTAAGTAGCTTATCAAATTCACGAACATTGTAAAAAGAAAAGCATCTGCCGCAGGGTAAAAACCGTGATTTCGTGGGCACTAATGACAGGCTACTCCACTTTCCGGCATCTCTCAGCGGGGTGAACTGGCTTCTTGAGATTCGGTCGTAAGGGTGGGTATTGTCTCTTATGTCAAGCGGCGTCGTGGCTGGGCTGCAGGACTGTAGGGTCGGCGCGGCCCTGGGCGTCCTCCCTCTCCCTCTCCCTCCCTCTCCCTCCCTCTCCCTTCCTCCCTCCCTCTCCCTTCCTCCCTCCCTCTCTTGGTGAGGCCAACAGGCTGTCGTCCGCGCCCAGACCCAGGCTCCATGGCACGCGCCTCGCCAATGTTCGCACGTTCCCTAGGGTGATGGCGACCGATATGCATCACGCGTTCTACCGGCGATGGAGGCTACGCTTGTCACTGGCCCGATTCGGTAAGGCGGGCGTCTGACCCCGCGCCATTTCTGGGGCAGGTGGTACTGACAGCGAGCACCGCTTCTCCGTTCCGCGATAACATAATCAGAGAGAGAACGTAACCTCCACTGGAAACTTCCTCAACGACACTGTTACTTGCACCAGAGAAATATCCGAAGTCCGCGGCTGCTTCGCTGGGAGATGATTTTGAAAGTCGCGACTGCCTCGTTGAAGGGAAGCATCTACTCACGGAACCGTTTTATTCAAGAGAAATCTTTCAAGTGCTTATGGAACCGTCACGTCCCTCAGAAAATGCAATAAAGTCTTTGCCAGGAGGTTCTGCCCTCGGAATCGGGAATGTGCGAATTTCCCTCCTTCTGGGCGACTGCTGATTTCTGTTTACCCAAAATTTCAACGTCTGGGAATGTGGGAAGAGCTTTTTCGTACCAATCAGTATGTTAGCTTTTTTGTTTTGTAAAGCGGCCGCTGCATTTTTGGCTGGTGGACCTAACGTCCGCGGCGGTAAAGAGCGGCTTCGCAACGGCTTTTGAAGCATGCTTGTTTCAATAAAAAATCAGAAGTGGGTGCATCGGCGGCCTTGGATTTCTTTAGTTTTCGCTGAAACAACAGTTTTGACCGGCGCATCTGCGCGACCCCGGGTGCCCCCTCCTCGAGCGGTTCACATTGAGTCGAGGCGGCTTTTGAAAATACTTTTTAAAGAACGCGTTTGACCGGCGCATGTGGGCGCCGTGTACTGGTCTTCTTCCTCTTCTCCTTCTTCCTCTTCTTCTTTTTCCTCTCCTTCCCCTTCCTCTCCTTCCGCCTCCTTCCCCTTCCGCTCCTTCTCCCTCTTCCTCTCCTTCTTCATCTTCTTCCTCTCCTTGTTCTTCTTTCCTTTTCTTCCTTCAAGCATCGGGATAACCGTTCGACCTACTCCTCTTTATTTTGTGTCTTGCGTTTTACTTTTATTCCTGTGACAGACATTGCTATGTACCCTTCCCAGGTTCTCCTGAGCCTTCCAGGAAGTCAATTACTCTCTGGCCTCGCCTCCAACATCTGTTGGGTTTCCTGTCCTTTTTCATTCTACTCGCATGTCCGAACCATTTTAGCGCATTATATTCAATAATTTTCATAAGTAGTGTCACTTTTAGTTGATCCCTGATAGTACTATTTCTCTATGTCTTTTTAGTTTTGCCATTATTCTGCGTAGAAACTTCATTTATGTAGCTGTTAGTCTAATTTCTTTTTGTGTATTGCATGACAGACTTTCCATTCCGTAAATAAAAGTTGATACGTATATCGACTTATAGATTTGTAATTTAGTTTTAGTACCAACTTTCATGCGTAAGAAATTTTTACTTATTTGATAAAAGATGAAATTACCCTTCTTAACTCTATTATTCATTTCATCCTCGTACCTGCCGTCCTCTGCTATAATTGTACCCAAGTATCATAACGATTCTTCGAAGGAATTGACGGGGTGAGTCGAATGGAAAAGAGCGGAGGGTCGTGGATGTCCTACATCTCTCGCTGGGGGCCGACTGCCGCTTTGCCTCCCGTGCGTGGTCCGACGCGGCGCGGCGCGCGGCTCCCTTGAAGGAGCAGGTGTGGGCCCGGCGCGCGCCCCTCTAATGCCCGTCATTAATGCTCCCCGCCCGCACTTTTCACTTCTTTGTCACAAAGGCGATGGCGCGGTCCCTCTGCGCCAGGCGGGCTCCTGCCTGCGCGTGCGGAGCCCCGCGACAAGTGGCCGCCAGCCACTTCGAGCTAATGACGATAGTACCCCAGGGGCGGTGCGAATCTAGTGGATTACTATAGGAGACTGCGTTACGTTATAGTACCTGTGGGTTGTACTGGAATATGGGAAGAAATCCTGTTGTCAATCTTAACTATAAAAAACATAATTTATCAGTTATAACTACATAACCACTCATTTTTTTATGAAGGGTCGCATTTCGGACTATTGCTTGATTTTGTATATTCACTCGCTAATCTTGGCATTTAAAACGTTCTAGCGTCTAATTAAAAAAACATGGGAATCTTTGCTTTGTAAACTATAATCTCTCATTCTTACAGGTTTGCTCGCGCAAGACGAAATGTCGACTTCTTTTGATAAATCGATTACAACTCATTCAACAAAACGACCTAATTAACAAATGACAGCAGATACGCGTTCATTCTATTAATTAAAAAACTGTTTATACTATAAAATCGGCGACAACTCATACACTAATTTACTACCGTTTTTTGGAAGAAAAAGTCTAGAAATTTGGTTAAATTTATACCTGAAACTTCTAAGCGAAGACCCTTAGTGTTTTACATTTAAAGATATGAGCTGTGTTATAAATAAATTGAACGTTTATATTTATCATTATTTACCTATGCAAATTAAACAATCTGATATTAGCTGAATATAATGTAGAAACTCCTAAGGGTAGGTCAATAAAAATCAAGTTGTTTTTTACAATGCTAACGTTTCGGCCACTTATTTGACCTGCTTCAGGGTTATAAATATACACTAAAATACAAGAAAAATATACATGTAGTGCACTTTTACATGATGTGTCATTACATACGAAAACTAACAATATTCCAACTATAATTTGCTATGCAATACGGCACAGATTACCGTAATAACTAATTACCTGTAATTACGGATATGTTAGGCAGCATGTATTAAATTGTCATTGTTTTTATGATACGTTGCTCCCGCGGACGGGATCAGCGGTGTCTAATTGTCATTGCGAACCGTAATGTTGTTTACTTGAGTGTGTGTGTGTGTGTGTGTGTGTGTGTATTATTACGTTATATAGTTGTATTGATATTATCATCATTTAGTCGATTAGTATTAATTATCCAAAAAATATTGTTTGGATGGTTGATCAGTTGTATTTCGTTGTTATAGTTATATAATGATATTAGCTAAAGTGTTGGTAGAAATGCGGTGGTATTCGCGCGCGGGGCGCCCAGTTTGTGAGCAGCGATTGCCGCGGAGGCGCCGTGCGATGCGAGGGAAAGATGTATTGGCGATCGATGGTATCGGAAGCGCGAATTTTTATTGGGTGTGGGCGTGCGTGCTGCCGTAATGGACGCCGCCACGCCGTGCGTGCCGTTGGCCGGTCGATGTGGATCCGGGTCACGGGGCGGCCTAGTTCCTCCTCCAGCTACTACTCTCCTCCCCCCCTTCCGCTTCCTGTTAATCTTCGCTTTTCATTCCCATAATTATGTTTCGGCGTGTTTCATAGTTGGTGAACTCGCCCTCACGTTTTTTCTTTCGTTTCGAACATCTTTCGTCGTTTCTTTCATCATCCCAAGTATAGAGAGATTTTTAGAAGAAGGAACCGCTTTGACAGCGGCTGCCATTGCCGGCAACGTAACTGAGGTTTATGTCAGAGCACTCAATTCGTCAGTGTGTTCGTTTAGTTAGCTCATTAGTAGGGAACGGATTTTTATGTAAATACATATTTTTACAGAGACAAGATACCTGCATTCACTAATATTTTTTAGATTTATGACGACTTTCTGAACGAATTGGGGCCATCTTTATTTTAATATAAGTTAATATTTTGATATAAGTACATATTTTTACATATTTTATCAATTGCTACATATTTCGTTACACTTTAACACATGAATGAGTCGAAAATGAACATTTCACTTGCGAGTTCGAAGTATGTTACTTGAAAACTAACTCTGTTTCTAAAATAATTAGAAAGCCACGCAATGCGCTTGTATTAACGCCCCTTTCTGCTTCTCGGAAGCCGCGTAGTTGGATCAAGGATGAGCGGATGTATGTGAAGCAGAAGGAACTTCAACCACTGTTTCATAGACTCCATGTTTCATAGTCCCCTTGCGTAACTCGATAAAACAAATATTTTTCAGATCGTTGTCTTATCGCTTTTCTGGAGTCGGGGGGCGGGCTACGCTCCCTTTACCCCCTCTCTTTCTATCACAGGGTACACGGTACTGTTCACTTGAGCGCCGGCTTCTCGTAAACAACATTGTATATAATACGAAAGTATTATACACTTCGGATGAAACTAACGAATAATTACTTCCGTAGAAGTAGAACTTTCGTTCAACCTCTTTGAATCCGTGTTAAGATCTGATCGGCAACGTACTGTGCTCGGAAAACTCTTGAAGAATGGAATTTTAAACATTACAACGAATTTTTATTTCACAAATTTTCTATTTTTCTCATATTTTAGAAAGTATAAGTACATATCTATGTACATATTTTGCATTTTTTCTTACAATAAATTCCGTTCCCTACTCATTAGCATATGGTTTTCATCACAATGTCTTGCATCGTTCAGTATGACATTCATTTGTTTCCCTACCTGTCAAGCTGGTCACTTTTCATGTATAGTAGCTCTAAAAGCGTGCTAAAAGGAGGTTTTATTACTGTGTTTTGTTCTCAATGGTCTTTTTTAAAATCTTCATTGAACGTTCTACTCGAGAAATACTTCTTACCCAGAATTTAAATTTACCCCTTCGACGACATCATCCAGTTGATCTTTGATCTCCCACTTTTATTCTATTGCCCTCCTCCGGGGTTTCCCAATTTTAATATCACCTTGTGGCACTGCGTCCATACATCACCGCTTGCTTACCGTTGGGCTGCGCGAGTGCACAGCTTCTCGGGTCTTCCCGAAGCTTTGTTGATTGGTCGCCTCGTGAGAGACGCCTGGCTGCCCGTGTGTTGGGAGGCTTGCGGCAGGGGCTCATGTTCGACGCCAAATCCAAGATTCGTCATATTTAGTTTTTATTATTGTTGCTTTAAGTTGAAAGAAAAGAAAAACGGCAATTTCACGCGTATACAAATGAAGTAGGTCGGGATATTTTTATAAAGCTGCCGTGGCGGAAACATGACGCAGTATTTACGAATTTTATGTTGATGCCCTGGCCGACCATAAAGAATGATTTAAACGCTGAGGTTCTTCACTTAGGGCATTTATAATCTCATGGACTGCTGGACCGTCTGGATCAGCGTTCCGAAGCAACTATGAATTGCCATGGTTTACCATATATCACTCATCATTCTGTTGATTGATTGATTCATATCTCCGGGCACGTCAACTGCCCTGATCATTAGCTCCGTTAATGTAATGGATGTTCTATGCTGGAAGGAAGGGGTGTCCCCTCCCACCCAGCGCTAACCTACATGTCCGCTTGCGGGGAATTTGCTTCCCTCCTCAGGGATCTCCTCCTGCGGGGCACCACTCCAGCCGGAACAAGCTCTAAGCTCTATCGACTAGTCTCCAGACTTGTGTAGTACTGTAAAGCATGTATGTGTGTGTGTGTGTAAGAGGAAAGGAAATGACAGAAAGAGGATCGAAATGTCACGCTCGATCTGTGGCCTGTTTGTTAGGTCACTGCTCTGGCATTCGTCTGGTATTGGTCGGAAAAATCATTACACACCTAGTTACCCACCTAGTGTCGAAAAACGGCCTTGGCCGTTTGGACTTGTTTGGACGCGTTGGGACTAGAACTCTACGATCTACCAGACAGAGTCGCTGTCGAGACACCAGCAATTCAATCACTGAGCTAATTCTCTCCCGGTTCCGAACTGCAGAAGTACTTACTTCATTGACATCGCCGAACCAAATCCATTGTCAAACCGACAGCAACCGTACGTTTATTTAGATGATCCATGCATGTCTGTTGAGGAGAAAAATGCTGTATACAGTTTAGAAGTTACGACCGAGCTGCACACCTCGTATGCGAGAAAGTAAAAACCGAGAACAAATGTACCTTGAAAATCCATCAATGTGAAGGAGTGGACCAGAGGGCAGATATAAGGCACGCTGCGCTAGCGCCCGTGTCGAGTGTGTGGGTTCGCCGTGGCTGCTGCAGAGCCCAGGACCTCCATTTCCGGGCGTTGCGTGTTCGCCTCGCTGGAAGGGCCGCCGGCGCCCGCACCGTGCTTCCGCTGTCGCTTTCCGGCGGCCGCCTACGCGCGCTTCCGGACATGCGTCGTTAATGCGACGCTCTCACGCTTCACTTGTTTTCCCCGTGGTGCCTGATGGTTTCGCGCTCGAGGAGCTAACAAGTGAGAATGAGCGTCGGGTGTGATACTGACTCATTGAAGGAGGCACAAATGCGTTTTGCGGAATTTCGTATTGCATATTTCATGTGGAATTTCAAAGAGAATAAATAATACATACGAGAAAATCAGTGTAGGTAGGTAAATAAATGTTATGCTGTACTGATGGCCTGCTTGCTTGCCGCTAGAAAATAAAATCCATGATAGTGTTTATCATTGCTCTGTACAAGTATTTTCAGATTTTCACACACAAAACCTCTCTGATCAGATCTTAATGGTAGTTTATGCAATTAGTTTATAATGTTAAGTTTTATTGCATGAGTACATGTTTTGAAATCGAGCGACGTTAGGAGTGAGTTTTTAAATTTGTACGAATGCAATAAAGCGACATTATAAACGAGTTGCATATCCTATTTTTTGTATAGCAGCATTATAAATTTTTAAGGGAATCAAATTTAATATTGCGAAATAACTTCCTTGTGACGTCTCGGGTATTTGACATCTGTACGAGAAAACGGTGGTCGGCTGTTCCATTTACCGCTACCACCCCATGATTCTCTAGTTGCGATTGTCTGAATGTGTGATGACGCAATCATTCGTGCCGTAAAATCTAATATGTCATCATTTGTGCCCTTTTATGAACGATTTCTTGCAACAGAAAACGTCGTTTATAATGCTGGTATACAAAAAAATAGATTCATAGCGGTTAAACGATCGTTCTATATCTACAAAAATTGCGCACTAGTCTGCACCACAAAATACGGGTTCTGTACGAATATAAAATGCATACGTTGCATGCATAATATTTACGAGGACCCGGTACTCATGTGAACAGTCGCATGGCGTAGCGAATGGCGAATCCGTGGGGAAGGGGGTTTATGCCTTTCCAGTGCCCTTATATGCAACCTTTTTTTGTATTTCCAACCAATTTATTCAAAAAATTGTTTTGCGATCCCATAAATTTTCAACATTTTCATTTGAAGAAATCGTTTCAAATTCTGTATCCCTAACAAGAATGTTTCTTGTCGAGGTGCAGGAATCACTTGAGACAAATAGATTATCAGAAATGTTTGTCAGATTTCCATCGAACTTACGCATGGGCTCTATGAAACATAAACAAGAAAGTTTTTACGATTACTTCTGCTTCGCAAACATCCGTTCGTTTTTCATTCTGAAAACAGATTCTTGATTCTGATTACAGAGAACCAAGAGAAGAGAGTCAATTCACAGCGAAAGTTCGGAGGTCATAGAAGCGAAGTATTACATTGCTTTGTAACACAGATAATGGATTTCAAGAACATCCGTTTATGTTGGCAAACTTCTTTGAGATTGAGTCTCAAGAATATGTGTATTAAAATGTAACAAAGTATTTTACAAAAATGAAGCAATACGTAAAGTATGTAAAAATATTTACACCAAAATATTTATAAGTTCTTAAAATAAAAATGATTTCAATTTGGAATGTCCAAAGAAAAATTATTGAAGTTAACTCGTAAGTCAACTCCAAAAAGAGTTCTTGAATGCTATTATCTTTCACCTATAAAAAATTACATAACAATCGGATTAATAATAATAATAATAATAATAATAATAATAATAATAATAATAATAATAATAAACTCATTTCCTAGCACTAATGTGCTCAGATATGTATGTTTGATCTGCTTTCTTTAACGAATTAAAACGTTTTCTTTTTGGAAAATTACTGAATATATAAGAAGCGAACAAACTAATTCTGTCAGCTTTTGCGGTGATTTTGTGTAGTGTGTTAAACAGTAAGAGTGCAGCCTTTTCTCCTCTTCGAACTAGATTTTGTGAAGTTATTGAGACATTTCTTTCTTTCAACGCGACCTCAGCCTAGTCCGTTCTTGAAGTATGCAGTAGGTATCAGTGCATTACGACGTTGAGGCGAAGTTGCCTCATTGCTTGTCGAGATAAGGATGAATGTCCACAACAGCTGATACCGCCGGCAGGCATCGTCACTCCTTCAGTGTGTTCTCCCTTATCTCCATCGATGTTCTCGTGGTTCTCCATTGATCCACCCATGTTTCGGTTACCCCCTCTTAAGTAAACCCACATCTGTTCCTGGTGCTCGCCTTATCACAATACCTGCTGGCTCCGTCCCGCCTAAAACTTTATTATTATTATTATTATTATTATTATTATTATTATTATTATTATTATTATTATTATTATTATTATTATTATTATTATTATTATTATTATCATTATTACTATTATTATTACTATTATTATTATTACTTATTATTATTATTATTACTATTACTATTATTAATATTAATATTTTTTTCTTTTTATTATTATTTCATTATTATTATTATTCCTCTAATTCATGACTAAAATATGTTATGAGTTGGTTGATTATAAAGTCTACTCCGGGTTGCAATCAGCTTCATAAGGAGCAGATCTAGGGTGTACGGGATCCTTTACAATACTTTATTCAAAATGTAGTATGTTCCCAATAAAGCAGTGTCTTCTACTTCCCAGTCTTTTGAGTGAGTCTTCAACTTCCCAGTCTTTTGTGGAACAAATTCCAGAGTTCCTGTAACTATCGGGAAGAACTGTGTTTTTACGCCCCACATTCGGCTGATCTCGATTTCCAGACTCTTGTAGAAGTTTCTCTGCCTCCTTGGTTACGAATTATTATTGTTATTGTCATTATTATTATTATTGTTATTATTGTTATCGTCATGAATATAATATAATATTATCCTTATTATCAATAATCATATTTCGAGTACCAACCTCTGAGTGGCCCTACATCACGATTCTTGCTTAGCTAGCATTTTATACTGACGCTACTCATTCCATTTCTTTCACTCTAAGTCACAGTTCTAGGTCATTTTGCCTGCCTTGTCCGGTCTGTAATCATGTTCGCCCCTCATGTAGTTTCTCCTGCTCTCATTCTGCGTCGTCAGCGCCCTCGCTGGCAGTGCCCATCTCCCAGGAGTAAGTTAAGTACTTGCGAGGCAGGCCGTGTCCGGACCCAAGTTCTGTCTCTGCGTAGGGGCGGCAAGATTCGGCCAGTTAATTAAAACTTACGAATGTGTTTGGAAAGCTCGCGTTGGCAAGTTCCGGGCTGCTTATTTGGTGGGCGGGAGAAGCCCGCGGCAGTGCCCCCCTCCCCCCGACTCCGCCCTCGCCCTCCGCTCGCTGGCCGTTGTCGCTGCAGAGTTGCTGCCGAAACTACTACTGCTAGCGGCCTCCAGAGCAATGGCGAGAGCAAGTTTGTCGCGACGGGTTCATCTCGAATTTCTTGACATCTGTTGAACAACTCAACGGAGTTGATGCGTAACGTCTTTGGAAAGGAACTTCAGCGACCCAAGCTCAAGGAAAGTTGAAGCTTGTGGAAGTAGTGCTTCGAGTCTTCAGTGAAGTTATCGTCTCAATTAAATTGATAAAACTTCTTTGAATATAATTTCCACCTAGTGTAGTTGCGTTTTAAAACTCTTTTATGTGTGCTAAATGAGTTACTTGGGTTTCCTGTTAATTTGTCCATGCGATCATGATATAATTGTGAAAATGTTTTCGAAGAATTATAGAGAAAATGAAAGTTGCAAAAATAAAGGTAGCTCTTTTGAAATTAAAGTTTTAGAAAATATTTATGTGAAAAATGATGCAAGGAGAAATGATAAAATCTTACATTATCCTTGATAGGCGTGGAGGAAATCATTTGGGAAGAATTCTCAACATTGCAAATCGAAAATATTTATTAAACTTTTTGTCTATAATGTTTCATAGTTTATTTAAAATTAATATTATTTATTTTTCTTTGTTTCAGGTACGTACGAGAGCATGGTTTTATGTTGCAACTTCCTCTGCCATTGGTAAGAATATAGTGTTTTAAAAGCGCGGTACCAACGTAGTTTTATCTCATATCGATATTTGTTCGACATTTAAGCGCGCGCTACTGAACTTCCATTTGAATTTCAAGACGTAATGCAGCAGCATAATTAACTACAATAGCAGCTGCAACATCTGCAGCAGCTTCAACAACCGTAAAAGAGTAGTCAAATCAACGCTTTGAATATCCACCTAACTTCACGCTTGCCACTCAACATAAGCAATGCCTTTTGCTACATGTGCTAATGCAAAAAGAAATAGATTTGTTGATTGAAGTTATGGAGCACCCTGCCAATCGGCATTCCTTGCCGTTTCAAAAGAAGGAACAAATAAGACAAGTGTTACAGAGAATATAAAACTGCCAGAACTTTGAACAGTTTCGAAATGTTTGTCGCCATTGAAAACGAAAAGGCCAACTCTTATCTTCAACAGGGATAAATCAAAATTCTCACCGTCCATCGTAGTAGCCAGGATTACGAAAATGCATACTATTTATTATCTATAATTCAAAATACATTTTTTTTTCACATTTGGTGCTCACTCGCCAATTCTTCGATGACTTAGTACTCATTGCGCGCATTTGGATGATCAAATCTCTTCGATGTTATTGTTTCAGCTAGAGATGGGGGTTATTTTTTCTTCCAACTCGCGCGTCATTTTGTCGCACTTCGGAATTCATCTGTCTGTTCTACTTCTAGGAGAAAGCTGCTCTGTCTGTGCCTAGGAATTTTGAGTAGAACCTGAGATTCTTTGTGGAAACGGCTGACCATCGGCGGTGGAGTGGAGGTGGCGCAATTCGATGGGGTAGGAGCGAAAGTTGCATTTGTAGATAATTTTTTGTGAGAAGGAATAGTTTCCAATCGTAATTCAAGTGAATACTCCAGCTGAAGTAGTAGTGGATTTGGGAATTTTGCATCGCCATGGGAGGTTTTCATCCAACATAAGGTCAGTCACTGAAGATGTGACTCAAGACATCAACTGATGTCACTGTAGTGCTTCTGATGGGAGGTCCCAGGTTAGATTCATAGCTTGACCAACCAGTGAGCCTCACCGTAGGTGAATAGCCGGGAACGGGTTGGGAAGGAAAGTATAGTCTCGCTCAAGACTCGAGAACGATGTCGCAAGTCTTGGGAATCTGGAAATTTCTCGTACAATATTCTTCCGAGATGCGATCTGTGGAATATCGTAGGAAATATCAGCGCTGTACCTTGTTTGGAAAATTTCAGCGTAGGATTTGCGCACTTTTCAGACAAACTAATTTTTAATACCTTTTATTTACAACCGGATTATAAGTCTTTAAGAACCTAGCGAACGCCCTTCGCCCCTAACCAGCAAAGGTGGCTCAGTGCATCAACTGATGTCAGTGCAGTGCCTCTGACCAGGAGGTCCTACGATTCGAGACCCGACGGTGTCAGGATTTTCGACATTAGCTAGATAGCTAGGTCAAATTCAGCCGCTGTTTGGAGGAGAATTCGGGCGGCCATCTGCCCTGATCTGTTGTTTTCTGGTATCTCCGATCAACACCAGGCGAATGCCGGAGCAAACGGGCAACGCGTAACAAATGAGCCACGAACTGCGCTCGATCTTCGCTTCATCTTGCTTGTCCTATCTTCACCACTTACACACACTAGGATATACAACCGTTGTGTGTCCGGTGTTAAGAGTACGGAGCAGCGTGTTGGGATTCATATAGGAAGGGCCAAATAAACTCCATCGAAAGAGTTTACAAAGTAGCAGCAAAATTTGTTAAAAGGGGAAATTCATTAGGAAATATTTCCAACAAAGTATCATGGGAATCATTGGCGAGCCGTAGGGAAAAAGCAAAGCGTTAGGGAGAAATCTGGCATGGATGGAAATTCAGGAAAGAATGCATGAACCCGTCTTCTTGGCACGTCACGACCATATTAGAAAAATGCGTCCAAGGAAACAGAGAATGATGTTTGAAAATACTCTTTTGTAAATAGAACTATCGAATCATGGAATATCTTGCCTGCAGCACTAATGGAGACTTTTCCCACAAACATCATCACTTTTAGGGTAAGATTAAATTCTAGTAATTGTGTAAGCGATAGCGTTAGTAGTCTGTGAAGGGCCTCTGCATTTAGTAGGCATGCCTTAAATGGAATATTTTGTACTGTGTATTGAAATATATGTATTTTAGTATTAATTATTTTATTATGGTATTGGATGTATAATAAATGTAAAGAATTTCCACCGGGCTTAAGGCCCAAAGCAAATTAAATGAATTATCTATGTATCTTTTTACACTTGTATGCACTACACTATTGCACATGTCGGAAACTTAGAGCTTGTCCCAGCTGAGGCGGTGCCCCACTGATGGGAGATTCCTGGTTCCGACCATTCCGCAAGTCGAGGGAGGGCGGCGCCAGGTCTCGTTAACCAGCGGGGGAAAATCACCGCCACTTCAGGCGATGAAAACATGGAGTACACTTACGAGACTAATAACCTTAACAGTTGACGCGCCCGGAATCACGAATAAAACAATTAAAACTCCTCGTTCCAAAGATTATCTTTGACAGTTAAGTTTCAATTGATCACGTTTTCTTTTCGATCTTTTACATTCGGATATTTTGTACATGCGTAAGGAATGTACTTGTGTAATGAATGCATTCCATCGCTTGACATGTGTCAAGATCTAGAGGCCGAAAATTAAAATTCCACGGAAAAAGATCCGTATGGTTTTTTTTTTTTTTTGAACAGGCTCTCAATTCGGAGAATAATAAAAGAACATGGTAACTCTGGAATTTAAAATGAAAATATCTTTCGTATATGAATTTCTTGAGAGAATTTTTTTCACCTCGTTTCCTTTTTTCGGTCTAGGTTGCAGAAGTACTGTGTGAATTCTCGCGAGAAATTTTAAGCTATTCGTACCGCGCGGGTTGGAGATATTTCACATTATTCAAATGAAGAGCGCCTGTACTATATGCTTAAAGGCCTTTAATGAAGACTGGGCTTGCGATTTAATTGCTTACATTAAGATACACCAGGATTAAAAATGTTCTCGCATTTCGGTACTGAAGGAGGTCGAGGTACAGCGAGATGGAAACCTAGACTGTTCCTGTAGGGTGAGGGCGCGGAGGGATCTAGAAAATGCTGGAGACTCATCTGAATCTGCGTTATTTCAAGGCATGCTTTGAAATAACATGAGGACAAGCAAGAGGACTAGTTACGTACTACTGAAACTGCTTATGGATTCATAAACAAAGGGACTCTCGTGGGGCTTCTTGAACATCATTTAGGGCCATTATGAAGACCAAATCATCACGCATCGTCCCCAAGAGCCTCTATGACGTCCCTCGAGCAGCATCGCATAATGTTGCCAAGGATCTTATAGACGTTCGATAACTGAGCGTTCGACATAATTGCGTACTCTCAGAACTACGCTTTATATCATCTGGAAACAGCTCTGGAATGTAAGTTGCAAGGATGTTATCTCTTCTTCCAATTTTACAAAAACATATTTGAATTATTTTAACGTGTGCTCTGGTCACTGGCGATAAAACATACTCAAGTAAATAGACGCTAATGTATGGTGTACAATATGCTAAATTCTTTCTTCCATAGTAAGAAGCCTCGCGATACGGCTCATCTGAAACACGTTAAAGAATTGGAATTAATTATCGAGATCGTTGCTGAGATTTGCAATCACTACTTTCGAGCTATGCGACAGACCAGAAAAACGATCAGAAGTTCCGCCAGGTAGAGCGAGATACCTCGTAAGCCATTTGATGTGCGTACCTCAACGCTAAGCCTACTCAACAAGAGAAAGTCCTGTTCCACTTTTTACTTTCTCCTATTGTATAATGTATGTAGTAATGCTGCAAAAAAATCTATCTCGAAAGTTCGACGAAAATTCACGTTTTGAAGATTCCTCATACTGTGTTGTTTTGTTTTTTCTTCTTCTTCTTAAAAAATCCGTTTCTCGTCGGTTTGTGAACACTACTATCGCTTAAAACGTACAGAAGATTGAATATACTTGCATAGATCTGACCTTCCTTGAGACTGCAAATACAAAATGCATCTTTTGATTTCAAGGAAAACTTTAAACGAAGCCCTTTCTAATCTTCGAAATGTTTTTCAAAAATTGTTTCAAAAAGTTTGCGAAATGTTTCTCAAATGCAGTCTTTCTTACTAATTTGAAAGGCGCTCAGAAATCGAAAAAAGATTATGTAACCTCCCGCCATTTAAAAACTGTCTTTAGTTTCATAAGATACTCCAAAATTCAAATACCCAAAAATGAAAAAAGAAAGTTTCTATTTTGACTGACAATGAATCAAACATTTGATTGTGACAATACGAATATTCTCAAACAGAAGGTACCGACAATTATCACATTCAGTTTACGCCACACGTCAACAAGATCTCCAAGGAAGAGGCATGTTGCTATCAAATATTTGCTATTCATGCCTTTCGTTATGGAATAGCGATTATGGAACAGGATTCATCACAAATAACGTTGTTTGTGACGAATATGTACTGTATATCCGTATATGCTATTGCAGTATTCGTGAAGATTGCTTTTGTTTAAATATTTAATTTAATGTAGTGTTATGTCAGTGTTTTATTTTTATTATTCGTGAGCAGTACTTCCTACGTTTTGGGAAATCATTTTATGTGGTTTTGTTCAGCGTCAGGTTCATACTGAATCATGATTCTCTTGCATTTACGTTTATCGTTATTTATTTATTTATTTATTTTACGTCAAAAAAACAGTTAAAAACTGCGTATGACGTTAAATTAAAGGACTGTTTTCTACAATATTTCCTTCTTGTTTGGATGTTGTCGGTACGGAGTCCGAAATTCTATTTGAATTTGCAATTTTATTATTTATACTATCTTCTAAATAACCTTCAGCAAAGGAAGTCGTCTACTTCTCACCAAAGCACAATCAACATAATATTAGTTACCTTAGATTCTCTTCTCTAATCATGGCCCTAAGAATTTGCATTTCTTTATTGTCCGGGATATGAGGCTTCTTTTTCCAATACAATTTTACGAAACCATTTGTATTATATTTTTATGCAGTTGTAGAAAAAAATGTGGTTCATATTTCGTATGTAAAGTTTTCGAATCTCAATTGAAATATTTTGCCTCGATCTACGATCTCGGCAAAAATCTCAATTTCTACCGTGAAAGAAATGTAAACTTTACACACTTAGTTTGAAAATAACTATTATATATTTCTGTCAGTTATCCCTTGTTATCTTAGAGTAGGTACAGCTTCATCCGCTTGAAGTGCTTACTGGTGTTGGCGGCAGCGGCTGCAGCGGCGACGCTCGTAAAGGCGCTCTCGTCCCATCGATCGCCGCGCTCTCCCGTGAGCTGCGTGAATCCCCCGAACGAAATGGCATTTTAATCCCGAGGAGCGGGCGGTGGACGGCGCGCCGCCGTCTGCCTGGACCGCCGCCTTCGCGGTAGCTCGCTGTGCACTCAGGAGCTAGGCTTCGCCCACAGGACGTTGTTCGCAACTGATTCGTGTGTTACGAGGAGAATTTATCGTAATATGACGAGTGATTCATCAATTACTTCTGAATAAGCACTCATTTTATTATTTGAATAATCAATTTCCACATACTAATTACTAAGGGGGCGGATTTTGATGACCCAAAACATCGACAAAATGATCAATAAAATGCTTTTAAAATGTTTTTAAAATACCCTAAAAGAACTCCCTTACAAAAAAAGGAAGTAAAAATTTGATCAAAAGCACTTTAGATCAAATTCAACTCGAGTAGTTGAATTTGTTACTGGTGTAAGCGAGGCTTCTTCTATTCGTTCAAGTGAATTCAGCGTGCAAACATTGGTTTGGACTACTCTCTCCTAGGTAATTTCTGGCTTTAGGTATCGCGGAATGACATTATATACTCATAATGGCTGACATTGCAGTTTCTGAGCGAAGAAATCTAATCGGCTACTCAGGAATATTGTGGACAACATACGTTCCGTATCGTAAATATTATTTGAAGTAAGTACCATGAAAATGCTATTAAAATCGATAAAATCACAAAAAAAAGCTTTAAAGGTGACGGAAAATGCAAAAAAGACAAACGAAATCGTCATAAAATGCACAAAAAAACAACAAACAAAATAAATAAAAATGTCGTTCCCATTTTTAGTAGGCGTGCGTAATAAAAAGTTATGTATTATTAATGTATATTATTTTGCAATTGAGAATTACAGTAAAGTTCTGGCTGTCATATTATTCCGATTCTTACATTACCCCTCTCGATACGCAAAAAATAAAAGTTGTAAGGACGACGAGAAAACCTCCAAACGTGTTGAAGTAACAAGGAAACACTGGTGATTATTATGTGAAAGTTTTGAAAATCCACAGTCTGAATTGAAAGATTCAATTTTTCCCCAAGAAAATTCCGAAAACAAGATTTACACGCTTTCTTTTACCACTCCGAGTTTCTGGGTTTTAGCGAATGCGCATTGTGGTTCTTTTTTGGGTTCGTGAATCTGCGCGTGCACCGTTTGCTAAAACCTCGAAATCGTTCGTCAAAAAGAAGCGTGAAAATCGGGTCGAAGTCTTTCTAGACAATGGAGATTGGGCCTCGTGGTATAACGGAGCACGTTGTATTCTCAATACCAACCCCTCATCGTTCCCGACTCCAACTTAATGCTGCTCCGGGTTGTAATAACGCACACTCTCAAACACCACAATCCCCCGGCAACCTGTCCTTGCTCGACGACTCATCTGGAAATTCATCAATGGCGGTGGGCAAAAAGCAAACGGCACACTTCTAATTGATCTCTTATCTCCTACCCAACAGATCATCTTCAGTAAAGCTAACAACCGCCGCTATTCTACATGGAAACATCTACCAGACGCATTCCGACTTTGCTCCAAAACATCTCCACCACAATCCCCCGGCAACCTGTCCTTGCTCGACGACTCATCTGGAAATTCATCAATGGCGGTGGGCAAAAAGCATACGGCACACTTCTAGTTGATCTCTTATCTTCTACCCAACAGATCATCTTCAGTAAAGCTAACAACCGCCGCTATTCTTCATGGAAACATCTACCCGACGCATTCCGACTTTGCTCCAAAACATCTTTATCCTACCTTCCTCACCTACAAACATTCCGAAATGAATCCCTTATCCAAATACGAACATCCAGATACGAACATCCTTTGCAATAAAGAAATCGTTAATAGTACAATATCAGATGTTTCAAATTGGTTCCGAAATAACAAATTAATAATAAACGAAAAGAAAACGGTTTTAATGCAGTTTTCCATTTCAAATAAACAATTCTGTGCTCCATTGAAAATGAACGGTGTACCATTGACTGATGTTAAGGCAACAAAATCTTTAGGTCTCTCAATTCAGTCAAACCGTAAAAGGAACGTCCATTTAAATGAATTGAACACAAAATTAAGTTCATTATGCTACGTGTTCAGAATTCTTGCAAATTCAGTCAGCCTTCATACTGCTCGTTGTGTATATTTCGCGTATGTTCATTTCCGCCTGAGATGTGGCATAATATTCTGGGGAAATACATTTTATAGCTCCCAGACTTTTAGATTACAAAAAAGAATTGTACGAATAATAACCAAATCCCACCCACGTGATTCATGTAAGCCACGCTTCATTAATCTAGGAATTTTACCATTACCGTGTCTTTTTATTTACGAATCAATGGTTTTTATCAAAAATGACTTGCTTAAGGGCAGGAATATATTTTCAGAAAATGCCGATGTCTATTACTATAACACTCGACGTAGAAATCATATTCATCAGGTGACAGTATCAGTGACCTGCCTGGGTACCAATGGAGTATCCTACGCCTTTGTTCTTACTGTTCGAAGTAGTTTGACATACATGAAGTCGTCGAAATATTTGGCCCCTGTATTGTTACATTTCCTCCGAATCATTACCCAATTCAAATTCCGTATTTCACTAAAGTGAGTCGATGAAATGTGTTGGTTTGCCACGTGTTCTCTCGTATAATTAAGTTACACGAAGAAATGTGTAAGCCATTTTTTAAAGAGATGTAGTTCTATTTGCGACTCGTTAGTGTTTGCGCTCCCCCTTTTAAAATTCTACTTATGGACAATTGTTATGAGCACGTCGATGCAATTAGTGTTTCTTTGCATCTTCGAGATAACTCTCTGAATACAAAATTGAAAAATAAAATGAGAGGGACGTGATATGATTTGCTCTCTTGTCTTTGACTTCATAACATTTCTTACAAATTCCTTCAGCAAAGATAGCATGTTCGCGACAGGTTGAGCAATGTCGAGGCTGAGAAGCATGTAGCAGAGGAAGGGAAAAAAAGTCGCATACATTTTTTTTCTATTTACTGGTACGTTATAGCTTGTTATCGCCGTCGATACGGAGTTCTATCTGCACTGCGTAATTACCTGGACCGAGAGGGTCGTGGTTACGAGGAAAATATGAAAACAGGTGAATGATGACGCTTCGTTTTCTCTTATGGAGCAAATTATGGGAGGGAACTATGAAAAGACAAACCGAGTCTTGGCCGGTCAACCGGAGCAGTACCCTACCAAACGGGCCACGGACCGCGCGCGATCTGTCCTTCCTCTTCCTTGTCCTATCCTCTCCCCTTATACACACACTTACACTAACATGCACTACACTACCACATATTCCGGGAGACCGGTCGGGAGCTTAGAGCTTGTCCCGGTTGGGGCGGTGCCCCGCTGGTGGGAGAGTCCTGGTTAGGGGGAAACCCCACTAGCCGACGGTAGGTCGGTGCCGGATCTCGCCATCCAGCAAGGGAAGATCACCGCCATCTCCCGCGAAAAAACATGCACTACACTAACGGGACTAATGACCAAAGCAGTTGATGTGCCCGGAAACACGAAAACATCAATCAATCAACAAACCGAGTCAAGTTAACATTAGTTAATTAGTAAATAAGTGAATCTGAATCAAAATTTGGTAAAACGAAATACACCACGGACGTTAACTGGTTCTAATGATCTCGGGCAACAAAAAGTCCTCGGATCAAAGGGTCTCGGATATTTTGTTGTCGCTCGATCATTAGAATCCTTAAAACGCCTTCGGGGCGTAAATAACTATTATTGTATGCTATTATAATTTTCTTCTACGTATGATACAGTCGACTCCGGTTGGAGTTAAGGTTTTTGGTTCGCTAAATAAGAGGTTAGTCTTGTCCAAAAATACGAAAATAAATTAGTTTCTCCTCAATTATTGATTTCGTTACTACAGAGGTCCAGTAAAATATCAAAACATTCCGTATTCGAAATTTCAGTATGCAGTGTGTCTCAAGAATGGTACAAACTTCTCGGTATGTAAAAGAGGTCGAAAACAATTCCCCCCCCCCCCAATAGACTTAGAGTTGAAAATTTATTATAACGGATTTACAGATTTGACGTTTGCACCTGACTTTAAGGCAACTGCTTCCGCACATATTTTCGGCAGGTAACGTTTTGAAGGAATCACGTACCTCCTGATCCTTGGTACGTAAGAAGCCGTATAAATACGTGTAAATTACGTGAGGCGAGTGCGGCGATTTTTCGACTCTCCCTCACAATTCATGTGAAATCGTGAGATTTGGGTCGACCCCCTCCCCCCGTAGGATTGTTCAAAATGCGTATTTTTAATGTAATTTTTGTGATTGATTGCATTGGGATTTTTTAAAAATATTTGCTTAAGTATATTTATTTAAGACTAGATATGACTACTTTTAAGAAAATAGAGTGGCTGAATCACAATGAATATTATTGCTCTTCTAAAAACGCTTGGTAATTTTTTTAAATTTCTGTAAAAATGCAATGAGATTTATCACATTTTTGTTCTTCGCTAAAAAAATTACATGATATTTGCCGAGACCCCCCCTCTCTGCCACGTAATATTAGGTGAGATTCACGTGACCTCCCTTCCACGTAATTTATGGATGGCCCCTAAGGGGTTGTCCACAAGTCTGTGGCAAATGGCACATGTATAAGCGCGTATAACTCCGTTGTAGCAATATTTCAATAAATGTTCATTGGCCAGAAATGGATCATATTCGACCTCTCTCAGTACATGCCTTAAATTTTGCACCATTTATTCTAAGATACCTGTATTCATTTGCCGTTGTGATTATTATAACTGTTTCCTGTGTATAGTTTCTTGTTAATACTTTTAATACTTTTTGCAAATCCTTCTGAAGAGTTCGTGTTTTCCCGATACTTAATTCTACAGACTTCACACGCAGACTATTTTAGTAGTCTTGATAACCTTGAATGATTTTTGCTCTGAACACTTTCTACATCCTTTTCCGCTTGGCCATCACACCCTTTTTGTTCTGTCCTGATAACCCTTTCGCAGCACTAATGACGGGATTTCCCTAGTTTTCATCTCGCAGTCCGCGTCGATCAAGTATTCACGTTGGCCAGAATTTCCATAGATAAGCTAAAATAATTTCCTCAGTGGTGCGTTCTGTCCCTTTCATTCGGTGTAAATGCTACACAAATCACTCACGAGACCTTCCGCCTGCAAAATATTAATATTATTTGAATTCATTGAGGGGGAAGTATTTTTTGCTAAAGTTTTATTTCCTGTGTTCCCTAGCCTTGTGGAGAGTTCCTGTTTTCACCATAACGGACCTCTGTAGTGTGCATTTGCAGCGTATGGGGATTCGGGCTAGAGACGTTGGTTCATTGTAACTGAAATTCACAAAATCCAGAGTCGACTATTTTGTGGAAATGATTTCTTTTACTTTAGTTATTTTTAAACGAATTCGAGGCCTTCAAAGAATAGACGAGTGCAATTCTGAGCAGCTGTGGCGCCGCGCGGGGAGAGACGCGAGTGTGTCCGGGCAGGGGCGGATCCAGCTGATCATTTCTTTTTTTTTGGCGGGGGGGGAGATTAGTTTTTGTTAAATAATAAAAATAGGCCTATTTGTTGTTAAATATATTTTATTTTAAACTAAAAATAAAAACAAAAAAATGTTATGTGTATATGAAACAGTAGAATATTTTGTAAATAATTTCATAATTCTAATATAAATCTAAATAACGTAAATTAATTTTATTGAATTAAAGACGGTAACATCCGAAAATTCTAGTCCTTTTTTTAGGGGGGCACGGGCTGGATCCGCCACTGCGTCCGGGGGCGGAGCTGTTTTGGAGCGCTCGCTGCTCCTCCTTGCAGCGGTGCGCTTGCTGGAGTTGGTTGGGTATTAGGAAGTAAACTCGTAATGCTTAAGACGCCACTAAAGGCGCTCGGCGCGGAATTACCTGGCTGCAATGGTTGCGTAACTCTTCGATCTCCCCGCAGCGCTGGGGGGGGGGGGGAGGGAGCTGTCCTCGTTGGCGCTCGCCCCCGCGGTTCATTATCTCCCGGCAGACCTCGTTGGCTGCTGCTGTGGGAGCTCCTCCGCGAATTTAAGTGAATGGTTCATGTATTAACGCTCCACCTCGTTAAAATATTTTTAGCACCTCCGCCGTTGCTACTGCTCCAACTGCTGCCGGTGGTGTGGTTTTCTCTATCATGAGGTGGAGGGGGGATCTGCTTCATTACGTTGGCTTTATTCCCTTTGCTTTCTGCATTTAGTAGAGGTTCTGTAGATGCTCTGGTTTAACGAACGTGGAATTTTGGTCGAGTGCTTTAGTGAGCTAACGTGATATAATGCGTGTGGTTCACATTTATAGTGCTTTAATTACGTTCGTTTACCACCAACACAAGCGTGGCCGCAGGTGAGAGGTAAAATTTTGATATTTCTCACCCATATGTTTGAAAATATATATATTTGTTAAAAAATTAAGGAAATATGTAAGTTCTTGGTTTACTAAAAACAAGCTGTTCCAGAAGTCTTGATTCTGTCGTCCTTGATTACCAATCTCCCTCAATTTTCTTCTACTAGTTGAAAACATTAATGAGTTTGGCCACCTCGTTATGAAATTACAGGATAAGGAGGGTAGGGATTATGTCGGGAAGTGCACGTATTCAACTAATACAAGTGCCTCTTTTGAAGACAATTAGGTGGAATAAAAAGAAAACTATCCATCAAAATATATTCAGTGTGCTAACTTTTTACTTCCTCACCTTCTACATATTTGCGGAGTAAAGAGAAACAATTGTAATGCTGCAGCAGAAAGCACTGTTTCATAAAAAAAAAACATCTTATGGAAAAAATGGATGTATCTAGTTCCTATAGGTAGTAAATTACTTCATCTAACACCTTGGACCTCATTACGTGGCTCAGGGCATCAATTGATGTTACTGCTGTGGACCTCTGATCGGGGGGTCCTAGGGTTCGAGTCCCAACGGTGGTAGGATTTTCGACAGTTGCTAGACAATTGGATCGAATTTATTCACTTTCTGGAGGAGAATTCAAGAGGCCGGCTGATCTCATCGGTAGTTTTGCTTGGTTTCTCCGATCAACACCAGGCGAATGCCAGAGCAGTACCCTAACAAACGGACCGCGCGGCGATCTTTCCTTCCTCTTCCTTCGGGAACTTATTTTCTATCATCGTCGGAAAACATTGTCAGACGAAGAGACCAGTAGCGCATTCATTGAGTTCAGCACGCGTGATGTCTGCGATAACGTTACGAACGGCTGACAGGTTTCTCCTGCTTACGATTTTACGAACTTCGGAGTCACAGCGTTCAGCTGCGTCGGCCGCTCGGGAAACGAACCACTTGCAAAGGTCTTCGCTTTAGAAGGTTCACTCGCTGAATAAACAGAAGTGTGGGAATCGTTGCATCGGACCTGGAGAGAATCGAACCACTGCCTGGTGTAAAGAGGTTGAATATGCATGACGTTTGTATGATGGTAATGAATCTTCCAGCATTAGAACTGGCGATGCTTGCCCCTTGTGTCGTCGAAAGTAGGACGCAAAAGGTTTTCCAATGTGAAACACGTGCTGCGCATTGATAACCTTAGTTTGTTACACGAGACCATTCCTAATGACGTACGGATAATTGTCTGTCCCTTCTAGGTACCTTCGGTGCTTTGACGCCCCTTGCCAATCTGTACAGTTGAAAGTTGTCACAGCGGGCGACCATAACTGTTACTTAACTTTGTTTTCTAGAACGTACCGCTGCCTGCTGTATTGGCAAAAACTAAGGCGATTCGTGCTCTATCTTCCTTTCCGGGGCGTTCGCTGTGAAGCTTCTTCTGAGCAGGTTTTTCAGGAGTGTAGAAGTCTTCCCAGAAAATAAATTAGGATTCCCACTTTATCCCGGTTTGCGAAGAGGGTGTCAGCTGTCCTTCATAGTGAACCTTCGAAATTAGTCGAATATAATTTTCTTTGATTGTAGTAAGTTTTCTCTAATTTCCAGTTAATTTGCTCACATTCCTCTGGTCAGCTCAATCATTTACTAGTGATTTGCAGCACCAAAAATGCCACTAAACAAAACCACAAAGAAGGTTTTTCCAAAACGTAACTCGCACACAACTGAAGAACAAATAAAACTCTGTCCAATAACTCTATTTTTTAAAATAATATTTAACTTATTGCAATCTTCACGAATACTGCAGTAACGTGAATTGAATATAACGGATATATATATATATATATATATATATATATATATATATATATATATATAATATTTTGTTTATTACACAGTATGTATCATATATAAAATAGTTGCTTTTACGTAACAAATGAGTACCAAAAATTTATTGACCTCTTTCTTAGAGCCTTCTTGTCAGCGGTGTCATAAGTAATGCACTGAATATGAGAATTCAGTCGATAGTACCAAATGAGACTAAGGTTAGAATAATAGTTTTATTGGTTTTGGATTTTTACAAGAGTTCCTCGATACCTAACAAAAACATTTACACTTCTCATGTGGCCGAAGGCTGCATAATTTTCTTTTAATATCTACGTGCATTGGAAATTAGTCATCATCAACTGCAAGGATTAGACTTGTTCAGTCTGTTCCGGCTCCTGAAAACTGCTCACTCCATCTTCTCAACGGTCTTCCCACATTTCTTCTGCCTTTTGGCTTGTATTTTAAGGCAACCTTGATTATTATTTCTTCGGCATTCTTAATACATGATTTTTCCATTTTTCTCTATATTCATTGATAATATCATTCACACTTAAAATTTTTAGATCGTTTCTAATTTCTTCACTTTTCTTGTGATCAAAATGTGTATAGCCTACTATGGTTCGAAGAAACTTCTTCTGCTGATTCTAATTTTCTAATTTGATCTTTCGTTAATGTCCAACAGTCACTTCCGTATAACAGCATGGGTAGGGACATTGTTTTATAGTGTTTCATTATAGTTTCTTTTCTAACTTTATTTTTTAAAGTTCGAGCTATAGTGCCACAGATGTGTGCATATGTTTAATTTTACTTGTAAATCATTATTTTTATAATATGTTATTTTATAGCCAACGTAATTAAATGCATTTACCTGTTCTATTATATTTTTTCCAAGGGCTATTTTTGCTCTCATTGGATCACTACCCCTAAACGCCATGATTTTAGTTTTATTTTTTAAAAATTATTAATATAGATATTTCAATGTAATAATTTGCTCTTCATACATACTTATATGTAGAGTAAAAATATTTGTTAGTTTCTCACACCTTGTGTTGAACGCCAATTGTTAAAAATGTCAGAAAGAGCTGCGTACTAGAAATACAGTAGAGTCAAGTTCTCCCTTACAAAGGCGACGCCGTCGACCGCTGTGGTGTCATTTCCATTTGGCCTGGCCTGCCTCAGGGCGAGAGTGATCGGCTGCCTATTTCGCATGTAAATGCTGCGGGATGGAAATTTTGTGGCTGCGCTAACGACATGATGATAACGCAGCAATTACAGCACGGTGCATAACGAGGTGTTTATATAGATGGGTCTATTGCTTGCCGTAGATTTTGGATGCAACTTCAGAAATCCCGACGTAAACAGAAAGTGATTTTTCAAAAGCGTTTGATATTTACAATTAAATCTAAATACATTCGTTTACTCTTTTCACATATACACAATTTTATTGCCATGTTATAATTGTAGTATAAGTCTTGTCTAAGAATGTGAAAGTCATTAATTCGTGAATTAACACAACGCACTGTGACAATGCGTACTACTGATGTGCAAGACTCGGCTATACATGTATGAAATCTGTATAAATATGTTGTAGATTAAAATTTTAGTAGTAATTAACTTCTAGATGTCTCTCACATCATCGATCGACCGTAATATTTTCGTGTACATTAGCATCGTTGTTTTATTTCGTATCTTTACAACTATTATTATTACCATTACTCTTATTATTCTCTTGTAAATTTATGAAGATAATAGATATCCAGGTTCCTACCAGCTTTCTAAAGGCAAGTTCCAGTGAATGTGGGTGCCTTTACTATGTTGTAGACAAAATATGCAGGCTTTTCTATAACGCGATGTATTTCCTAGTCTTTTCAATAACCTGCAAGTTTAGAAAAATACGCAGTATATTGATTTTGTGGAACAAAACTCAGGGATCTGATAAATATTTTATTTAATTAAGTACCTGTTGCCTCTTACCGTCTTCAGAGTTTTAGAAGAATAACTCTTTAGGGTTATGTTTAGGGTTGTGTCTTAGGGTCGTATTTATGAAGCTCTGCCAGCAGCGCTCTTAGGGGCCTGCCATGTGGGGGCTTGCTAGGAGCTCAAGGGGCGACTGGAATTGGCTGGAGACCGTTCATAAATCGCAAAACCGAACACTGGCAGCCTGCTAGGCCTGGCAGGCCCCTGGCAGAGGTTTATAAATACGGGCCTTAGTCCTATATCCTTATGGATTATTTTTTGAACTCTTCTGCCGCCATCGGCTAGTGGCTAACGTCCGGGCACGGCCGCCGCGCCGTGGCACTGCCCGTGGTTCCCCTCACTCTAGCACCAAAGTGTTGCTATGGTTTACATTTTGTACTTAGTGAGTACAAAATGAAAATTACGAGTATTTTCATTTTGTATTTACTAAGCAGTACCAGCGTAGCTCACATACATTATTGGTCTTAGTTAGAGACTCGGAAACGGTTGGAACTGCCCAATGTGGATGAGCGTAACGCCCAACTTCTGCGGGTAAATGGTTGGTCTTTATTTAGCAGTGGCATATCCATATGAACCATTCTTTGTAGATATTGTACATGGAGTGGCTTTTCTTTCAATGATTTATTTAAAATTGTGTGCGTGAAATATTTCCTGTCAAGAAGCCTCAGCAATTCATTGTGTTATTTTGCGTGATTTGCATGGTTTTCTTGGCGATGTCTTACGCTGTGCTTACAACGAATCCTGTTGTGCTTTACAATGCATCTATTTCCATTATTTCGGGCAAATTTAATGAGCAGACTAATGACTGGGTTATGTTGATGATTAACCATAAACTTTTCCATTCCCACAATTTCACAGTGGCAGTAGGCTTTAATTTGTCTCGATCCTCAGTCTCCTTTGCATCTGTTTTTCCATTCTGATTATGAGCTTGAGGGATGAGTAAATATGGTGCAGTGTAAGCAGTTTTGAGGTTTTCGGGCCATGCTATTATTCTTTTTTTTTCTTAAATCTCCTTGTTGATAATTGTACGGACAGAGTCATAAGGAGTAATTGACTTCTAATAAAACCACGTAAATATTACTTCTGTAACGCTACATTTCTTTATTAACTCACGCGAAGTTTCGTGCTCCTGAATGTACCACCTCGTCAAGCAATACTAAAACACTATTGATGACGGGAAAGGGCTTTGATCATTATTCTGTGTGGACGTAAGATTGCACAGTCTGTAAAAATACCCTAGGCAAAAATACCGAAATGGAATCAATTGCAAACGAAAGGCGAATGTGGGGGGGGGGGAGATGAAGTGAAAGTATGAGAATGGATGAGATATTGATGTTTTTATAAAATGTTCGATACATTTAAGATGTTTTAACCGATGTTTTTTTAACGTCGGTGTTGGATATTTTAACGTAGTTTATTTTCAATACAAGATGTATAACAAAATTCTACAATACTTTTCAGGTATCCATAAATTGAATGTTCTTGAACAAAGGAACAAAAAGTGAATAACAAATAATAGAGTTTTCGACAATAAAGAAGCCTGTATTATTTTAAATTATCGAATCAGATAATCAAATTAATTATCACGATGCTTTTTTGACATTGATTTGTCAGATAAATCTCAATTCAAAATTAATACAGGAGACCAGTTTCAAATTAAATCCCCCATTCGTCAACTTCAATTATTACTTACCCGGTTTTAAAAGTATTGAGGTTTAATAACAATGGATTTGGGTCGATGTATTAACATCGATGTTTTAATTTTGAGCATCGATGTTCGGAAACATGGATGTTTTGTGGATGTCGCATCCTTAGTCGGTGCCACGCGCGCCCCCTCCACTGATTAAGGTCACCCTCAAACCCACGCGCGGCGCTTCTTCCTGGCAGGAAGGACTCCTGAGATACGTCAGGGTGACATAATATTGAGCATTGATGTTTTGTTGTCGATGTCGCATCCCTAGTCCTGAGGGCGCAGACCTAGGGATACGTCAGGTGTGACTTATAATACTGAGCACCGATGTTTTGTGGCCGATTTCGCATCCCTAGTCCTGAGTGCACAGGCCGACGGATACGTCAGGTATGACGTATTATACTAAGGATTGATGTTTTGTTGTCGATATCGCATCCCTAGTCCTGAGACATAGGACTAGTAATACTGAGCATTGATGTTTTGTTGTCAATGTCGCATCCCTAGTCCTGAGGCACAGGACTAGGACGTAGGGATGTATTATATTGAGCGTCGATGTTTTGTTGATGTCGCACCCCTAGTCCTGAGGGCACAGGACGTGGTGTGACGTATAATATTGAGCATAAATGTTTCGTTGTCGCTGTCGCATCCGTAGTCCTGCGGGCGCAGGCGGCGCCATGGGGTCCTGCCGTGAATGAAGAAGCCTGGAGCTGTGCGTGAAGGCGCGGGTGGCGCCCCCTGGGAGCTCGTTGCGCCTGCGCGGCCGCGCGCCGCCGCCGCCGCCTTTTAATAATGCAGTCGCTGCCGCAGCGGTTTGGCTGTATTTGCGCTCTCTCAAATGTTAATGAAGCTTACGTATTCATAGGCACTCCGATAAACCTAATTATCCTCATTCGTACGGGAAGTAATTTGCTCTGTTTATTAGGTCGTTAATTAATACGTCAGGTGTGACGCTGCTCTCTCTGCGTTGGCGCACTGCGCTAGGTGAAGACCCCGGGCGTGGGAATGACGTTGCCTTCATAAATAGAACGATTCATATTTTAATTTTGCTGTGCTGACGCTAAAGCACCTCTTTCGCTCCGGTTTTTGTGGCATCGTAGCGGCGCGGCTAAGCGAATTTCTGTGCGAATAACGTGTGCACGAATTGAAGCGTTCATCATTTATGATTGTGTTATTGGAGTGTAGAAATGGAAATTGTGAGCCGCACTTTTATTATGTTATTTTTACTCGGGTATTGCTCGTTTATGAACGCGCAAATGGAGAACGATTAAATCCGACTGATCGTTACAGTCGACGGGAAACGTTATGGGGCATTATGAGGTTGCGGATAAACAACCTTTTTTTGTTTGTTTGAATATTATGAAAATAAACGTAGGTCAAAAAATTACTAATATTGTGTTTGCTACCTTCGCACAAGCGTTCTGTGTAATTTGTGAATTCAGTCTTTCGAAATAACACTGTTTTTTCGCATGATTAGGTAGGTTCCCGCGTAGTTGTATTATCACTTATACACTGCACAATTGCTCAGTTTGCATCTCTTAAAATTATATTGCAATTGTCTGTGGATTAAGGATTGTATATATATCTTGTATTGTAGCCGCGATAATTTGAACCTCGCTAATCCGAGATTCCGTGCAATCCGAGATGAAAAAAAAAACTTGATGTGCTCCAAATCACCAAACAAGAGGAGATAACCAAAAGCGGGCGCTTGACGGTTTGGCAACAATTTGTCGAAGCTCACGTGTGCGGCAGTCAATGCCAGTGTCAATGTATCTACTACATTTTTGTAACTGGTTCGCGCTCATGTGTGCATGTATGTACATGTAATTCCAATTGTATTTGCACATTGAATTTGAGTTCGTTATACGCTGCGGTTGAAAATTCCGTTAAGTATTGTCCTTTTTTTCAGTAATCTGAGGTTTTTTTAATCCAAGGTGCCATCAGCCCCAATTACATAGGATTATCGCGACTTTACTATATCATGTTCAAAATTAGTAGAATATTTTGAAAGTGATGTCCCTGTTTTCTAATGAATTTCTTGAGATCAGTCTCAGTTTTACACCTCGCGAAGGAAGTATCTTGTGTGTTGTGTACCGTAATTCAAATCTTCTTAATAAATTGTGTCCAATTACTACTTAATTGCACTTAACAATAAAACTATTGCATTTGTTTTCAAAAAGGCAGTTAAAGGAGAGGGTTAGTGAGGTACTTTGGATTATGGATAAGACTTGGGTAGAAAATGTTTCATGTTACATTTAATGAAGTTTGTACCAAAGGTCATTGAAATCGCGGCTCCACCATTATTATTATTATTATTATTATTATTATTATTATTATTATTATTATTATTATTATTATTATTATAATTATCATTATCATCATCATCATCTCTCCATATAATGTCTATTCCGGGTTGCAAACGGCTTCCTAAGAAGCAGATCTAAGGACCGTGGGTGCTTCAACAATACTTTGCGCAAAATGTGGTCTGTTCCCAATAAAGAGATGTCTTGCACTTCCCAATCTTCTGAACGACCTGGGAGTTCTGCCGAGATCTGATACATATTTTGCGGAACGAATCCCAGAGCTCCGATGACTATTGGGCCGAGCGGTGCTTTTTCGCCCCACATCCATCTGATCTCGATTTTCAAACTCGTGTATTTAAGACTTTTTCTCTGCTTCCTTAAAGACGTTTTGATCGCACGGCATAGCAACATCTACAAGTAGACACGACGTTTTGTCCAAATACCGGATAACAATGTCCGGTTTGTTTGCCGTTATCGTGCGATCAGTTGGTCGTACAGTATTGTACACAGTCCAACGGACGTCGCCGGTTTTTGATGAGTGTTGGTACCACTTGCAGCATGTTTGAAACTTTGAGGGCGGTACAGATCTGCCAGTAAAGGTAATTTCACGTCCTGGCGTGTCTTTGCCCAATTCTAGCAAAGACCGAATATTTGCAAACTGAGGCGATGTGATCAATGATTTCTACTTCTTCCTGGCAAATATAGATTTTATCATCTTTGGAAATTTTGAGAACCGCTTTATCATAATGTGTTCTCAACGTCCGATCTTTTTGCAGCTATTTCCGACTGTTTGCAACTGTTTCCGATTCTGTCTTCATTCTTTCTCTTTTAGGCCACATAAATGATTGATCTTTATTATTATTATTATTATTATTATTATTAAATAATAATAATAATTGACATTTTACGTTACATATGACAGTGCAACTATCACATTAACTACATGAAATGAGCTGCACATTGCAACCAGTTTTTTGTAAGAAAGGCACGTACAATTTATGGAGAAATGTGGGTTCTGTGGGGAACCGAGTTTTGGGAGTAGGTAGGTTTGGAACTAGGTAGGAAAATGGTGAGGTAAAAGCTGAGGGTATGCAAGGATACGTGGGGCAATGAAGGGGGGGCAGGTGGAGTCCGAATGAGCGTTTTAAAGCAGCGTTTTACAACAAAAGACCTTTTTGGTTTTTCACTCCTTTATATTATGGCAATCTGCTTATTTTCGTTTTGTACACTTCTCCCTCTGCTGTGTGATAATTTCACAGAAGTTGCCTGTGTTTATTTCCTGCGAACATTTGAAGTACACCGCCATGGTGCATAATCAGAAACGCTTTTCATTGAATTTGTTTTTATGTTTATGCTATCGTTAACTCCTTCGTATTTCCCTTGTTGTGAAGCAGCGGAGATTGCCCTTAAAAGTACTTTATTGATATTTCGTGTGGAATGATCTTTCTGCAGTTTCCGCGCTCGACGATTGTTACAGTATGTTTCGAAAATATTACATCAGAGAAAAAAACAATCGATGACAAGTAGGAGTCACGCAATCGATTGAAATAGCATGTGTAAGGCTGCCGTTCAAAATCGCATCAGTGCTTCTCACAGAAGATAGATATCCGCCATTCATTATTCCTTTCTGTGTTTGAAAGCAGCGTATGGAGATAACGAAGTTGTTCGGCGGGCAGTGGAGACATCTTCCTTCAGTGGTTAAAAAACACTCCTGGTTGCACGCACCCGAATGTCACAGCGGAGAGGTCCATTGTGCCGTGGGGGAAAGGTCTGGAACCACGTACGGGGGGAACGGAAGGACGGTAGGGGAGAAGCGGCACTCTAGGCTGTTTCTTTTTACGGCTTCGGGCGGATGAGAGTAAGCATTGAAATCAGGAATGACCCTCGTCATGGCAAACAGTAGTTTATTGGGTGGTGGTACTTAACGGGCATCAGCGTCTGCCGTAGCCCAGGTTCGGCGTGGACAATCCTCCGGAAGAGCGACTTTGCAGCGGCCATCGGACGGGACGGCGACACTCGGCATGCACGACGATCTGGAGAGAGGGCGGGGAGCTGTAAGTAGGACCCCGCAGGATTGGACTGGACTAGCGGGGTGGAGGAGTGTCGGCAGGGCGAGTTAGGGCCGATCTGAACAGACGACAGAGAGGCGGAAGGATGTCAGCAGGACCAGTTTGGGTCGATCTGAACCGACGGCGGAGTGGAATGTCCGTACACACGGGCGACGAGTTCATTAGTAGCATCCCCCCCCCCCATCCCCACCAAGTGGAGATCAAGCTGTTATGTAGGCCTCTATTGCCCAGACGCTCGTTTCGCGGTAGAGATTCGTCATTGTGCGTACGCGGGCGCCAGCCAACTGCGGCCACGCGTCACGAGTCAGGTGTAGCATATTCGTTATTCCCGTGGAGAGCACCGGCGGATGTACAGGTCGCAGTGCTTGGATTCAGTGTATTTGTCGATTGTCGTTGCATCAACACCGCACCGCTACCTACATCGCCTGCTCTTCAACTATTCAATGCTTTGCAACGACAAGTGCCCGTCCCTGAGCTGTAAGAGACCTCCGCAAAGTCCGCGCGCCGGCACGACAGAGCTGCGGTTAGTTGCTAGTGCAAGGATACCTGTTGAAATGGCCACCAATAAAGCGGCTCCTCCATTAACAGCCGTTACTTCATGAAACGATTGATTTCTCCTTAAGACACGGGTAAATAATCCCCATTTGAAGCGGCTACCTGTCCAGCGGCAGGGCCCAATTTCGTATATTGGCCTGTATTTAGGGGTGATTAATACCGATTTTGAATTGTAATAGAATACGAAGCAGAAATTGGTTGAAATCATTGATACAGTATCTGGGTGTGACGGGGCGAAAGGTCAGATATGTTTGAACAGTAACATATAGTAACTCGTATATCGTACGGGGATTCATTTATTTTAGCTAAGAGTTTTATAAACTTTTTTTTTCGTTCATGAAGTAAACGTTTCGCCTTCCCCATATCGCAGCATTCCCGTAATCTTTCCTAACTCCAACTTGCCGTCGGAGGGAACTTGAGGCATTACGTAGAACGCCGCGTACACGAAACCGATCTGAACGCAATGCGCTCATACATGCTGACGACACTGTTTTAAAATTTCTACAGGATGCGAATTTCATCTTTAAGTCTAATGTGTCACTAAGTTCAGTTCAATTCGGTGAGGTAGGAAAGTGAATTTCTTGAAAAGGGGAATTAGAAGTCCAGGGTGTGTTTGGCTTTACTCGAAAGGAAGCAAGTGATTTTTGTTCAAGGTGTGCTTCCTAGTTTAAGGTAATAAAAATGTTAAAGAAAGCATAAACTTTCATAACACAATTATAGCGGGTGTACCTTCGTGCGATGTTTTAACCTCTGTTAACGGTCATCTCAACGGCCAGTTTTCGCCGGAACTATTCCTGATAGGCACTGTTAGAATTTTAAGCTCAAGAAAGAGATATTTTCATAAACAACATGTATCGTATAATTATTCTCTTTGATCTAAGAATGTGGGAGCTAAAAGAAGTTTTCCCGCAGAATTTATGTCATATCACAATGCAGGATTGTGCATTCGGTGCGAAAATGTACGTTCCGAAAATACCCACACCGAGTTGTATGAATGCTGACTCAATTTGAAAGAACTCAAAATGTATAGCATAAAGTATTTTACCAGTGTTCAATATATTTAAATGGATGTTCAATTTGAAATTTGTCTGTATAAAGGGACCCAAAATGTTCCTACTTTGAACATCGGTAAATTGCACATCGTTCAATCAATGGAGTACGGTTCACATCAGTGGAGTACGTAGTTGTTTATTTCAGATGTGAAGCTAATATCAATTTTTTTGCAAGGAATATTCGTTGCAATGATTTGATGACTCTCGATGATTTAGGTTGTAGTTTTCCTCTAATTTATTATTTTGTATAAATGATGTTCGGCGTATGTCTTTTTTTGTAGTGGCCGTGGTTTCTTTTAATGCTGAAGTAGACTCGTATAAGTGCCGCCATCCACCACTACATAATACAGAACTCCAAACGGCTCTACAGAAGCTTGTTTTGACTAGTTATTAGTATTAAAAAGGCAGTAAAGATACTCGTACATTATAGGCGTGGCGTAATTTGTGCCGTGAAATGCGTCCCCCGTGGTTTTGTGTTTCTATTGTACAACTTTTATTTGTCTAATAAAGGCGAGCACGCGTGGGGGGCGTGGGGTGGTTGCACCTGCCACGGCAATCGGGGCCCCTCCCCCTCTCGCCGTGGGGGGTGGGGTGGGATTAACGTCTCTTTTTATACCTGGCAGAAACTCGAATATTCCAGCGGGTGGGGTGTTCTATCCTATTAGGAAATTCGCGTTTTAGACGCCATTACATTCTGCCCTTTTACAGCTCCGGTTTAGGGCCGCCGGGTCTCGTGTCGCCGCGTCTGCCCGCCCGCGCGCCCGCCCCCTGTGCGACGCCCAGCGGCAGAGGCGCGAGCTGGAAGTCGACGCGAATCGTTCGTTGGGAGGTGCCGAGCCAGTGTATTTTTTGCACTTTTCGTATGAGCGTGCGAAAGTTGTAAAAGTCTCTGGAAATACTCGAGAGCAATTTCCAGTCAAATTCGGAAGCGGGTTTCCTCGCGAATTCTACCTTTACCCGAAAGAATTTCCCCAATTATCAGTTTAGCTATTTTTCGAGGAATTGTAAAGACATTAAAGAGCTGATTTTCTGTTCAGTTCTATTTCTGTATATTCCAACAATGTTGTTGAAAACTAATTACGTGTGTCCTTTATATCTTATATTAATATTGAAAGAGTGAGAGTAAAATCAGTGTAAGTGTGCTTTAGGACAATGATTTACTGACACTCAAGGTTTTGAGAAAATATAACATAGTATTTAGAAGGACTCTAATGAGTTTTTACGCTGCCAAAATGTTTGAAAGAATACAAAATTCTATGCATATTTATGTGCATTACAGAATTTCGCACATTTCAGTGAATGTTTTATAAAATGAAGATGCGTGAAGATGTTGGATTTGGTAACGCATGGAGTAGATTGTGGAGTAATAAACTGTATTTAAGTAGTATATAAATGAATGGGAATAAGGCAGTTCATCATTGGTACTCCTTAACTGTTCACTCGCAGAAATCGTTAAATATTTCCATTCTCTCAAACACTATTATTACAAAACTACGGGTACTTGTTTTTATTTCTTGTCGGCTTGCGTTTGCTTTTCAAATGAATGAACAAGGATACAGTACAGATAAGTGTACATTAATGTAGAATGCTGCCCTGAAGAGAATGTTTGCTACTCAACTGCGCAGTAAAATAGGTAGGCATGTCAGCCCTTGGGGAACTCCGTTGGTGCTTTCTCAGCGGTTGAGATTTTGCAGGAAGTAATCTCCCCTGGTTAGGCAATTGGGTTCACTGTGCGGCAGTGAAAGGGGGCGAACGAAGAGGTCAGAGCTGCCGACGGGCCGACAAATCGCTGCTGACCGCTGCTGGGGGAGTGGGAGGGCGGAGAGGGGGTGCCACGGCAGCGCGGGCTCTTCGCCTCCACACACCTCAGCCCTCCCTCGCTCTCTCGAGCGTCCAACCGGCAGTTTTTGCGATTAGACCCGAGGGTGTGTAAGTTTTGTTTGGGATGTTAGATTAAAAATAGGGATTAGACAATGTCGTTGAGTCTACATGGAAAAAAAGAAATCTGACACAGGTCACCAGCGATATGAAAAAAGTTCATTGTGAATTTTATGCTACAGAGGGCTTGGCCAGTGGTTAAAATTCTTTGCTTTCAAGGTATGGAAGTGCAGTCTGAATGTGAAGTCTAAGAGACTTACGGGCGATGTGGTCACCAAGAAATGAAACGCGTAAGTCTTCAGCTACAGGGATATTGCCAGTCGCTCTCCCTCCCCCGTAGCTTTCCAGTGAGCCACACTTGCGGTTTTGGTGGTGTCAAATTCGGACCGTCTGAAAGGAGTTCTTTGGGAATCGAAGATGACTTTACAATCTAAGATAATATGAATGATTTTATTCAAGTAGAGCAACTAACCCAACAGACAACTTTCTTGTGACGTCTTTTGTGACGCACGGTCACAATCTACTAAAGTGGGCTTAGCTGCTATGTGTTGTTAAAGTGGAGGGGGAACGGGCAAACCCCTGTTCGAGAAAAAATGTACGTTTTGTGTAGATTTTACAGACCATTGCAAGTGATTTTACAGACCATTGCAGTATTTGCAAAGTAAACTGGTGTATCAGGACTTTTGTTTACAAATTAAGTAATAAAGGGTTACGTGCGACCCTCGTTAAAAGAAAACTTTTGAAGTGCGAACGTGCACGTTGTCTTTAGTTTGACACTTTTTTGTGAAGTGGACATGCATTTGAAGAATACATCTGACATCTCTATTAGTCACTAGAAAAAAAGATGATTTTAATAATGTGCTTGTGACAAAAAAATTAATGTTGGTGTGTTTTATTTGTTTCAGGTACGTATGATGTTCAATACATTGAGGCAACGCCTTGAGAATTCCGCCTCATTTAATTTAGGCACCTCATGAAGTTAATGGATTGCCTTTCTGTTGGTAACTAATGGATGCGGTGGATCTCCCGTTTATGTGTTTCCATTATGTCAGTATTGACAGTATTGTGAAAGCACACGTCTCACGGTAAGCTTTTTTTTTTCAACGTGCAAATTGACCTTGACTATTCTTCTCTCTTTCAGTGGACTCGTTCATATATCGATTGCCCTATTTTCCTGTTCGTTATTCTCAGTCGTGAGAAGTAGGTCCGATCTTTGTTGTCCCACCTTAATTCATCCAGTGGAATATGGTGCGTGCTACATTATTCCAAAATTGTTTCTCGTCTTTAAACTGGTGACCACAACTGTCACTCAATTTCGATCAGACAACTTATCCAAAGGCGTAATATTTTCGTTTTCATTGCATACGTAATATGTTAACTTGTACTTCCTGGCAAACGGAAGTATTTACAATTTCGATGGTTGTTGTTTACGATTCCTCTACGAAAGCCTCTGAATATTTATTGGAAACATCTACCTCTTACATAGTACTTTGCATCTAGTATGTTCGTTATCTCTTGTATGTTTCATTGGAAATCCTTGGATTTTTCATGCCCCCCTAATCAATACCGCGGTCGAGTAGGTGGTCTCCTCGTGAGGCGTTCGGTGTGTCTTGGGAGCCCACGTGCTGCCGTGCCAGGTCGTGTAGGGCCGATGGGCGTCGCCAATTGACGTGCTCTACGCGGTGCGGGGCGGCGCCTGCCTCGTTATGATGTGCGCTCCGATGCCCATGAATAGCGAGGGGGCGCGTGCGCGTGGGCGTGCCCGTGCGTGGGCGTGGGAGGGGCGGGTGACGGCGCGGCGCTGGACGGGTCGATGGCGCCAAACGAATTGGCCGCGCGCGTTAGCTATTTTGCCTTCCGCCGCCAGCTCTGCTCGGGCCCCGGCGGTGCAAGATGCTGCCTCGTCGAAAAATCTCTGCGCGTCTGTTGTGTACAGGTTTCTAAGAGAATGTATTGTCAGCTTGGGTAAAAAGCGGCAATTTTTCGTCAGAAAAACGCGCTTTCTGGGGCTCTGATACCGAAAACGTGGAAGGGGATTGGGTATTTCGCCCCAATATGTAGTACATTACCTCCTCTAATACGATGTGTAGTCCGAAATATGTTTTATGCATCCGTGATACTGATAGATTGTTTTACGGCTGGAGAACAAAAAGGCTTAAAAAGTCTCGTTTTCGTTGATTTTTCGAACATTTCAAAACCAACCCTTTTTCGGCATCTTCTTATAACTACAATATTGAAGATACAATTCTTCCCTTAATCTCTTCTTCAAAGATGTATCTTTCAAGAAAACGAACACTTTCGCCAAAACACTCAATAGATTTTATTTTCTCAAAAGTGGTCCCAAATGTTGTTAACTCTAATTTGACCTCCCATAGCGAAATGACGCTTAAGACAATGGCGGAGGTGTCATTTGCTTAAAAAATGGCGGAGGTGACATTTTTGTTGAAATCTTAATTTTTGAAAGTCTCAAAAGTTAGATGTGCTGTTGAAAGAAGTACGTGCTATTGTAGCACCACTAGTTTGAAATATCTCTCGTGTTAATATCTACTTATGGGCATTTATATACATTTCTCCAGTTGTAGACATATGAGCTTCAAATGTTATCAGATAAAGTTTCACGAAAACTCAAAAGTTTCCCGTGAAGACGAGCTCAAAATTATAGGTTTAGAGAAATGTTCAAACGACTTTTTCGCGAAAATGGTTACAAATGTTTCAATGAAAATGAGCATAAAGAGCCAGATTTTGTAATGTTTTTAATGTTCTTAATGTAATTTAATGTAATTTAATGTTTATAATGTTCTTAAGGTTTCAATTCTATTAGAGGAGCGAACAATTGGGAAAGGTGGGGGGGGGGATTCTTTAGGCGCCAGTACATAGAAGTTGGGTGAAGGGGAGGGTGGCAAAACCGAAAAAGGTGTTTTAGGTGTTTTGGGTATAATTTATTTAAATCTGGCATTCTCTTAGAACCTGTTCACGTCCTGTACTTTATCCAGCTATTGGATGTCAGTCACCGAAACGCAAACAAAATGGTTGCAAAGGGGTTCGATTGTAACAAAATTTTACTTAGATGATACATGATTTTACCAAATCATGTTTTCATTGCATTCACTTTCAATTTAGGATGTGAAGAAATCACTTATGTAAACTTTCAATATGAATACCATAGATGCACCCGAGGAAGGATGCCTTCCTAATAAGGAAGATGCATAACTTCTTTCCTTTTCCCATACACTGAGTGCTATTCGAAAGAACCCTAGTCATACAGAAAGTAGAGTTCCTTAAGAATGGGAATTGAAATAAAGAATGCCTTACTTCGCTAATAAACGCATTTCGATTCCATGAATTTATATGCTCATTTGACTTAAGCACAGCGTTCATCGGCATTGTGTTCTCAAACCAAAATACTGAGTTGAATAGTATTTGTTAAATCTGCAATGGATCCCTTAATGGCAGTCACCCGCCGGGGCGGTCTACGTGGGAAGATTACTTTCAATTACATATTTAAAACTGCTGAACAAATTGCTTTCGCAGTGTACAGTTTTCTTTCAATGATAACTTGAAAAAATATTACTTATTACACACGAATAGTATTCAAACTTATTTTGTACCATCAACGTTTCGTCTTAGAATTAAATACATGGCAAGCCTGTTGCGATCAAAACGTGCTACATGAGCTAGTTAACTACAAAGTTGACGGCGAATCAAAATGCGGAAGCTATAATATGAGATTCATAGAACATGTATATTATATTTTACGTGTACATATATAAGTGTTGGTATCATCCCCTCTTTCTATATAAAACGCTAAGGAAAGTGGGCTTTAATATGATTTGACATCGACACACAATTTCATAAGTACACTACTGGGTCGGGAATTCTCCCGTCCAAGGGCGCATCAGAAAACTAAAAATTCAAGGATTTACAAAGTGGCTGAGAGAATATTCAGTAGTGCCTTCGAGTCTAGCCCCAGGAAGTCATTATACGATACTATTAATAACGTACCATTGAAAGCCTTGAAAGATGGAATCAGCAAGTGGACATGGCATACGTAACTTACGTTACGCTGTAGCACACCTTACTATCGTACACAACAAGGACATAAAAAGTGCGAATTATTAATATTGTTATTTAATGCGTTGAAAAATCAAAATCATGCAGGCACGACAGCTAGCCATAACAACTCCCCCGTCTGTTTCCTGACACTTGGGGTCATGCATAACTCCAAAACGATGAGTCTCAAAACTTTGTTTTCAAGACTGGATACAAATTGTTGTCAGTACTTTCATTCCGCTGACAATTTGTAAGATAGTATTTTGAGACTTTCCATTATACTTTCGGCTGTTTGGGGTACAGCACTCTGTGATAAGTGTGTATGAGGTTCATATATTTTTATTTTCTCCTTACGTAGTAGAGAGAAAGTTACGTAATTCTGCGCGAAAAAAGGGCGAATTTTCGGCAGATAAACTATTACAGGGCACTAGCAAACCATTCCAATCTCTTATAGTTTTTTTTGACGATTGAAAGCTTTTTACATTTCTTTTTTAAGCGAATTTTGAGAATTTGGTCCCATCTTCTTCTACCAACCCCTAGGTTGGCACAATTATATATTACCTACAATTTATACCAATCGCAGAGCCTCCCTTTCGCTCTTGTTTCTAGCGATGACCATGTCTCTCTTTTAATGCATTTTCCATACTAAACTTACGAAGCTTTCTTTTGAATTCTTTACAGAGATGCTTTGTGAGTAATTCTGTATGGGTTACTACAAGTCACTCCGTGTCCCGTAATAGGACGGGCAAGAGTTGCTCTATTATCAGTTTCGCGATTACCGTACATTTCTTTAATTTTGCATTACGTGCTTATTTGCACAATTCTTTCGCTTTACAGCAGAAGTTATTTCAACTTCTTTATCAACATTAATATTATTAATGAGCGTCATTTTTTCAATGAAAATAACTGGTGGACTACGTATAATTCAGTCTTTATACAGTCGACTCCGGTTATAGCGAACTTCTGGGGACTAACATTTTTGCTTCACTATATTTCCGATCATGTCAAAATTTAATAGAATTTCTCCATAACGAATAATTTTATTAATATAAAAAAATATCAAAATGTATTAACAGCACGATCTGCAATTATCAATATCCTTGACTTTAAAAAATCAATTATATTCAATTGTTTCCTTCCTGCTTTTTCATTAGTAATTTCTCTAGATTCTTCTCCAGAGTTTGTGTTCTCTCCAAACTTGATTCTGCATTGTCCCCTGTGTCTAATTATGGTAATGCTGTTTTGATACTCTGCAATACCTCTTACACTGTTGGAACACCCTCCCACTCTCCGAAGACCCTTTTACTCACCTAATATACGAGATGCTTTCGGTAGGGGGATGGCGCAAGCGGCTAATGAAACTGATCACTTTTTCCATGCGGCACGGCGGATATCGCCAGTGGCAGTCGCATGCTTGCTTTCGCCTTCATAGAACTCAGTGCGCTTTGTTCCGCGAAATATCAAGTAACACAAGTAACGAAAGTTGGAATTGAAGCAAGGAATCGCGCGTCGCAGTCGCCAGTTGTAACCCACGCAGGACACGGCATTTGTTTCCGCAGTGAAGCTTGAGTGGCATAAGGTCATCAGTAATGTGCCCATTCCCGGTTTACTACCTGCACCTCAGGGGAGACTTTTTCGAGTATCATCTTTGGCAAACTATTTTTTTTCAAGCTGCCAGAGTTAGAATTTGTGACATTGAGGCGATGTATTCTTTTCCAGGAGGGAATTCATTTCCAGGTCGTTGTCTTTCCTACGTTCGCTATAGCCGAGGTTCACGTTGACTATAATCGAAACTTCTTATGCTTATTTATAATGTAAGTGAAACAGGACCAATGGCTTAAGTTCACTATAACCGCAGTTGACTGTACTAACAATTTTGTTGAATGCGAAGCTCTTTCATTATTACAACAAAGACTTTGAGTTGGGATTTACAGAATTATGTGGAACTCTATGTGAAGGTAGTCTTGTATGCCGAGTTCACGTACTATGTGCTTGCTTGTAGAATACAATGCCAAGCGTTTCAGAGAAACACGCGGCCAGGAATCTCTCGTGCACTACGGGCCGCTCAAGCGACCTCTCACACGAAGCAGACGGTCAAGTTGTCTGGTGGCGCAGTTGGTAGTTAGCCTTTCTGCGACCTAGAATGTATTTTGTGCAATTGTGTGTGTCCGTATGCTACATTTTATCATATTTTGACATGACATAGCTATTAAATGTTATTCATTGAACATTTTTTATTCATTTTCACATCTTCGTAGTTTTTCTTTAGTGTCGCTTTTGTATGTTTGAGTGTAGAAGAAATTCTTCTTGGGTATAAAAATTTGAAATAATAATTGACGTACGTTAATGCCTTGTGAAAATGGTGAGGTAAAATAAAAGGGAACATTCTGCACCGTCTGCAAAATTCCAGTATGCTGTTGTGGATTAAACAGTATTTGTTGAAAGAAAACTGGTGAGAGACCGTCCTTTTGGAACATGATCGAATTATAATTTTTTCCTTAATGCAATTAATAATAATACATGTATAACATGTAAAACTGGCCAAGAAACAATCGTTAGTATAATAAACAAGATATTCTGCGGACATTGAGAGTGAGTATACAAATAACCAAGCGTGGAAAATGCAGGAGATGAGTAGTGTCAGCGTGTCGCTGCGTATTTCTTCCGCAAGGGCTGTCGTGCGTGCAGTGCAATTGCCAACGTGACGTCATCGGAGCGTGTCTTGGAGTGTGTCGGCGTGCATCGGTGTGTGTATGAATGCGTGAGCGCATAATCCTGGCGGGGGCGGGGCGGGGGCGGGGCCGGGCGGCCGCTGGGGACCCGAGGGTGCCGGAGGGTCGCCCGCCGACGCGGCGCCTCCTGGGGCGGGGCGGGGCCGGGCTGGGCCGGCGCGGCGCGGCGCTCCGAAGCGCGTGGCGCCCGCGGGGGCGGGAGGGCGCGCCGATCGATACGCGGCTCCCAGACGCTGCTGCCGCTGCAAGCGAAGCGGCGGCGCCGCGGGCGGTGACGGTGGCGGGCGGGGGAGCACAGGGAGGCTGGAGTCTACCAGCGGCTCTACCGCCTGCTGTGCCTGCGGCTCTCGGCGCTCCGCTGCCGCTTGCTCTCGAGCCGAGCTGTCGCGCCGCCTTCTGTCTGTGGCATTCTTCCGTCTGCCGACGCACGTAAATCGTTTACTCCTACGCACGATCGACATTCAGATTTCGTGTATTGCCATTTCTTTAATACGCGTAACTGCCTCTTGTTATTAAACTTTGCTGCGTTTGTCCTTGCCTTTGTATTATTTCCGTAATATTTGTTAAGTTCTAAAATTCTCTTTAAACTTGTATGAATTCGAATCGCAAAATGTTAAATCTCATAATATTTAAAAAAAATAATATATCACACATGTAAATGTATTCTATCATGTTTTCTGGACATTCTGTTTTTTCATTTTCTGTTGATGTCAACATTCCTTCATTTTTCGTCTGCTTGTATTCTCTTCCTGGGGATATTTCCAGCTTTAGGAGATGTCGATTTGGTCTATCCGCGCCAGGTACCTTGTATGTCCCTCATAAGGACACATTAATCTTTTACACTAGCCATACTTGCGGAGTTCTCGGTCTGCGGTCAGCAGGCTCCCAAGGCCTACCGCAACAACACAATACATGAAAGACAAAAGACAAACAACCATACCCACGACGGGACTCGAACCCCCGATCCTACCGACCGAGGCGCTGAGGCGGCACACGCTCTAGCCACTTCATCCTTCCCTGTCGGCACGTTCCTCTGCTTGTATAACCTGCCTTACTGAATGCTATCTTGCGCCAAGTACCGTGTCCACCTCTGCTCCTGCCCGCGTGGCGCGCGCGTGCTGCTGAGACGTCACGAAGCACCTGCTAGGTGCCCCCGGCGCCGCGCCGCGCCGTGACGTGCCGTGCCGTGTCGGGTGGTGGGAGGCGGGGCGTGCGGGCCGACGGCGCGGCGGCCCCTGACCACTCGATAATTGAGCGCCGCGAGCTGCGTCGTGCGAAATGGCCCAAAGGGATCGCGACAGCGCTGCGGCCTCGACGTTGCTCCTCCGGAGGGGAGACGCGGACGAGTGCACACCCCGTGGAACCTGGCCTTGTGCTGGTGAAATGAATGTGTAAAAGTGGAATGTGAGTTCTGGGTGAACTTTTTATAACCGTTTGGTGAAGTTAAAGTCTCATTAATAAATCTAATAAAAACAAGGACTGGTCATGAGAGTAATCTTTAGAACACATTATCTCATATTTTGTATAATGTGGTGGGTATATCATATTTGATCACGATAAAGATATGTGTATATGATAACTTAGTGAATTTTTTTTGTCAAGCACTTCAGTGAAATATTTTTGGATTTTATATTAAGAAAAGTCACCGCAGTAATATTATTTGGATTTTTTTCCTTGTCATCAATTACCTTCTTCGAAAGTATAAAGTTTTCGTTTTCTGTACTTCCCTTTCCGAAAATAAATGTAAATAAAATTAAACTTGTTCTTCATATTCTTTCAAATACAATATTTCTTGAGATCATCAGGAAATGAATCGGTCTATGGGCACTTGAGGGAATATAAGAATTTAAAGATAGGAAATATTTTACATTGTATTACATGTCGAAAGAACTTGTCTCGGAGCGCTTCCGAAGCTCACCCCTGAAGCATCGTCCAGATCCCAGCTTAACGTTTCTGGCCGAATCGTTTCCTCGCGAACGCACAGCGCTTCGCATTCTCTGCCCCAGAAGCTACTGTGCTATTGAGACGTTCCTCTAAGAAGAGACCATTCTGACAGGAAAGAAAAGAACGTCATGGCGGATGATGGCATAGTAAGATGTGGTGTCGAAGTCAATTTACAACTGAGCCAACTGCAAACGAACACATTGACGAATTGAACGTATGGACATAAGCTGCACCGGTAACGGTGGCACAGTGTATCAACTGATGTCACTGCAGTGCTTCTGACCGGGAGGTCCTAGGTTCGAGTCCCGACGGCGGCAGGAGTTTCGGCACTAGCTTTTCACCTACGTCGAATTCAGTCGCTGTCTGGAGGAGAATTCTAGCGGCGGGCTGCTCTGATCGGTGGTTTTCCGTGGTTTCTTCGATCAACACCAGGCGAATGCCGGAGCAGTACCCTAACGAATGAGCCACGGACCGCGGCCGATCTTTCCTTCTTTCTTGTTCTATCCGCACTCCTTACACACACTTACTCTAACATGCACTACACTATCACACATGCCGGGAGACCGGTCGGGGACTTAGAACTTGTCCCGGTTGGGGCGGTGCCCCGCTGGTGGGAGATACGTAGTTGGGAAAACCTCGCTAGTGGCCGGATCTCACCATCGAGTGGGGGAAGATCACAGCCACCTCCCGATGAAAAACATGCACCACACTTACGGGACTAATGACCTTAGTATTTGACGCGTCCGGAATCACTAACAATCGATCGATCGATCGATCAATCAATCAGCATAAGCTGTAGTTTTGTTATCTAACGGCACCTCTTACATGGGTGGAAGTTGCATTGTTTTCCTTCACTTTGTGCGCGCGTTGGAAATTAGTAATTCAGCTAACCGATGCCGTATCTGAAACGGCGAGTGGTGGAGCGTCGTTAACGCGCAGCTCATTTGTTTGTCTGCGAGGGAGGGAGGGAGGGAGGGATGGCGCGCGCGGTGGCTGCGCGTGAGCGCACCAACAGCGCAGTGGCGCAAGTAGCGTATTAGAAGACTGTGTCTGTTTCACTATCTGCTCGTAAGCGTCGATCAGCGGGTTCGCTGCGCAGTTCAAGCCGCCAGCTTAGTTCATATATTAGTATCCTCTGGTTGTTCTTTAGCTGTATGTTCCTTCATACGACTTCGCTCTTTCTAAAACGGAGGATTGTCGAAGTCGGGGCGTCTAAGACGACAGCTACCTTATTATCTTCTCTATACAGATTAGAGAGAGAGAGAGAGTTATGTAATGCTGCGCGAAAAAGCGACGAATTTTAGGCATAAAAACTTGCAATTGCAGGGCCCTGGTAACGAAAAAATGGATAAATCCAGTTGCTAAATTAAGAAAAAAAAATCCTCTAACACGTAGTGTAGCCAATATCCATGTTTTGTGGAACCTTTTTACCGAAAAATCGAATGATGGGAAAACATCCTGTCTGTCCGTCCGTAAACAACGCTAGCGGCTAAACTATTCACTGATTTTCTCCAAAATTGATATTTTCCAAACGATCTGGCTTATGTCGTGGGTCTTTAATATGAAACTGATATTTCAATTTTGGAAGATAATTTATATGAAGGCCCTAGAACATTTTCCAAATTTTCCAAAAAAGACTCCATTACGTTTTTTTGTTTTTTTATTAAACTTTGTTGTTGAATAGTGTGAAGGTCGTCTCGTGATCGTGGAAAACCCTATTTTTTTGAAAATTGCAAAAGCTCCAAATTCTACAAGTCTTCCTACAATTAAAATATTACATATAGAGATTTTTTCCCTTAATGAAATACGTTCCTTAAAGATACATTTTGAAATAAGGTCATGTTTAATTTATCAAAAATTTTAGTACGTCTAGTGTAATTTTGCGTGAAAATACGGGGGAATACATGCTGTTTTAGCACCATTTTTTCATTTCTAATTACGAAGTGGTTGGTACGTGAAGTTATTGTGTCACCGTAATTGAACGTAAGCCTTTTATGTTTAGAATGTCATTTGCTTCAGGCCGACATTCATTCCATTAAACACAAATAACCTAGCACATAACTTTTCGTCTCGACGACCCCCGAGATCAACCACACTACTCGGAGGTGGTGACAAGCTGCGCGCAAATCCTGCCGCCCCTGGTCTAGACTTTCTGTCGCGGCGCCGCAACAATCAAGAGAAGAGCGTAGAGAGGATGTGGGGCGGAGCGGGCAGCAGGGGACGGGTCGTCCGATCCCGCTGAGACCCTCTCGCGACCTTGCTTCCCCTTAATCTTGGTCAGAAAATACATGTGAAACGGTAAAAGTACAGGTGTTATAAAGAGTGAGCTCCACGGCGCAAATTTCAAACACGAGGTGACAAACCTTCCGATCTAGATTGAACATAACAGCCATATTATCTTCTTAAAAATGTGTGTAGAAAATTAGTAATAAACATAAAACATGTAACTCGTTATTTAAAATGTCCTGCGTGGGTGTAGGCCACCAGGCGGTATGCGTCGGGGCTACGTAGGCGCAGGTGTGCGGTGTCGCGTCCGAGTAGAGAATGAGAGCGAGGGCGTTCCCTGGGACTCCCGTTAGCACCGCGTCCTCGGCACTGTTGCCTCTCCCTACCGCGTACCGACGGCCATTCAGAACGACGACACATGCCGGCGTGCGTGACCGGGGCATGGGCGCTTAGCCCTCGTTGCGGAGGCTTCCTAGCCTACGTTGCAGTTACTAAGTACATTTGGTTCTTGGATTCTGCAAGATTCTGTACTAGGCACACAATATTTCTTCTAAGCTGTTGCCACTTAGTGCCATTACTTCTGCTCTCAGAGTCCTTGTTAATTTTCGAATTCTGAATTATCATCAACGGAAGCTCTTCAGCTCCCCGTTTAACTACTGTGTTACTTGTTTTGTGTCATCATTCTTTGCCTCCGCTCCGTTACCAGCATGAACATAAATGTGAATGTAGTTGCAATCGCTAGAGCTATCGTCTACAGACTACATCAAAGCAACGCCTCCGAAATTATGTTGCCCTTGGATCTATCTAATGTTCTCGACTTCTGTCATTTTTGTAGCGCATTTTTCCCGTGGATCTCTATCATTTGTGCCGTTATTTCCAAACTTCTTACAACGTTTACTGCCATCAGATTCGTATATGCAGTGCACGACAGTTTGTGACAAATGACCCAAACGGGTATTCAGTTTGTTGTAGCATTCTGGATGTTTTTAAATGACGGCGCATTCGATTCGCGTCTTCAGGCATCAGTTGAATCTGATGTTTCCTTGTTTTTATCAGACACGTTTATTCCAACACTGCTGCTAATGGGGAGTTTCAGATCTTTTTTCTCAGTGGAATCATTCGCCGATTGCATCATTTAGCTTGGCACTGTCACAGTGCATACTGTTCTTAAAATAATTTGACACGGGCGCTAATGGCCTTAGATGTTGAAACGCCCATAAACCATACTAATAACAGTAATATTTTTTCTCCCGGAGTTTTTTCCAGCTTCAGTGAATGATTTAGACTATCCGCGCCGGGTATCCTCTATGTCGCTGATGGAGACACAAATTAACCTTTTACACTAGACACCCTTGCGAGCTCCTCGGGCTGGAGCTAGCAGGCTCCCAAGGTCTTCCGCGACAGCACACGTACACGAATGACAAGGGACAAACAGCCATGCCGGCGAACCCTCCCGACATTCCCGACAGAGGCGCTGAGTCGGCACACACTCTAGCCACGTCGGCCATCCAGGTCGGCAATAATAATAATAATAATAATAATAATAATAATAATAATAATGATAATAGTGATAATAGTGATAATAGTGATAATAGTGATAATAGTGATAATAGTGATAATAGTGATAATAGTGATAATAATAATAATAATGATAATAGTGACAATAATGATAATAGTGACAATAATGATAATAGTGACAATAATGATAATAGTGACAATAATGATAATAGTGACATAAATGATAATAGTGACATAAATGATAATAGTGACATAAATGATAATAGTGACATTAATGATAATAGTGACATTAATGATAATAGTGACATTAATGATAATAATAATGATAATAATGATGATGATGGTAATAATAATATTAATTATACATGGCAAATGTGCGAGTCGTGAGCAGTGCGCCCGCCTGCGTGAGCCCCGCTGTTGGGGGCGGCGCGTGAAGTGGCGACGAGGCGCGACATGCAGCCCCCAGGGCGCGGCGGGGCGAGGCGAGGCGCAGCGCCACGATGATCCTCATCTCGCGAAGGCCCCGCGCCGCCGCCGCCGCGTGTTTGTTATTCCTGCAGGGTCCTCGCCGCTCGAGTGCGCCCCGCCCCCGCCCCCGCCCCAGCGCCCCACTCTTCGCCCTCTTGCGGCTCCTGGATGATAATGCCGCGAATTATTCATAAGCGAGACCCAGGAACTTGAGCGAATACATTGTGTTCCCTTGCAGTCGCGCCGCGCCGTGCCGCGCCGCGCGGTGCCTTGCTTTGATACGCTGCCGCGACCTCGTTTCTCGGACGACGGCGCGTTGTTGTTCGCGCGGCTTCTTACGCGCCTGCCACTTGTTCCGGCGGCGGATGGAGTAATTTAATGAATCGTCGGAGGGGGGTTGTTGTCTGTGCTTCTCCTTGCGAATTTTGTGTTGCTTCTCGGGGCATGCTAGGAGAGATTATATGCAAGCTAACTTGGTGAAAATATTCCAGGAACAAGAGCTCGTGTTAGATTTAGTGTGTGCCCTAAAGTACATTACACTACCGCACATGCCGGGAGATCGATCTGGAGCTCAGAGGTTGTCCCGACTGGCGCGGTGCCCCCCTGGTAGGAGATACCTGGTTGTGGAGGAAACCCCGTTAGTCGACGGTAGGTCGGTGTCGGATCTCGCCATCCAATGGGGGACGATCGCCGTCATTCCCGAGGAAAACACGGGCACGACACTTAGGGGACTAATGACCTTAGTTGATGCGCCCGGAATGATCAATTAATCGAACGTGAGATTTGTCCGTTTGAAAATCTGGAAAATGTAATTACGTACTCAATATTCTTAGAGACTTGAATTCAAATATTCAGGAAATGATGGAATGAAAATTATCGTTTTAACATCCTTGCTGTGAAGTACTTTTTCTCAGTACAATGTTTTTTCCTGTCCAAGATGGAGGAGGAGGAGGATGACATGGGCAATGCTCGGAAGAGAAGGTTATGTAATAAAAATCACGTAAGACATGGATATCTACACTTGGCCATTTGGCATGGACGGCTAAGGCAGCAGCAAAACAGAAAGTTCCTCGTGTGCGCATTTTCATCGTATGAGTTCAGCTTGTCTAGAAAAACTAGTGCGAGTTACACGGATCTTGGACGTCCCCATCTTTCAAAGATATGACAGAGTATCGATTTCGTGAATTGCTCATCGCCTTGGAGCGCACATGCGCACATGCGTACTTTTTGTCTGCGGCGCTTTTCTGACAACTTCATTCATTCCATGTTCCTCTACTTTCTATAAGTTGTTCTTAGGCACGGAAAAAGTGTTCCTTTTGTCTATTTACAACAAATAGTGCACTGGTTTCAATATATTTTCTCGAGAGAAAATCATTCAGACATTTGAGAATTCTGTCGTTTGAGAATTTGAAAATTTTTCAGTAGTGTCAACTGTCATTTTAAATACTCCCATAACAGGAGAGTGATGTTCGTGTAAATGACCAGCGACTTAAGTTGCCTCATACATAATCAGAAAAGGTGTTCTTTGGAATCGTGTGAGAAACACGTCAATTGGACTGGTGAATAGTGGTTTAATGTTTTCTCACTGACAAGTTGAGGTTAGGTTGCGAAGCGTTTCTCGAAGAATATTCGTCACTGGAAAGCAAGGAACACGGTTTTCTTCCTGGAAGCGTTTGGGAAAGATATCACTTAGGCGGGGGTGATACATTGTTTGGAGGCATAGCAGTACGGAATATACTGCTCGTATTACCTCTACACGACAAATTCCTAGGGCAACTGATGCGAGATTCAACCACTGCCAGGTAGTGAAATCCTGGCACCTTATGTTCTGGTTCGAGGGGCTGTTCGCCCCGAATTTGTTTCATGAAAGATAACGCTGAACATGATGGAACACCAGTATCGGTCGATTTCGATTGTACGATTCCTTCATAATATTTATACCTTAAATTAAAGTTTTTAGTATCGATTCAGCAAGTGAAATTTTTAACAAAAAAGAATGGATAGTGTGCGTAGAGATGATCATGAGAGACATGTTGTATCTAACCGTAACATTCCACAAACTGTAAGTGGCGACTTGTATTGCAAGAAGAGTAGGAATTATTGCTAATACAATTGATTGGGAACGCTGTTCGTATCACGCAACGTCGTTGTCACGCAACGTTGTTGCATTTTTGCCAGAGGTGATCAAAAAAGTGTATTGAGACACACTGTCAAGTTGGCTTCATAGAAATACTCTTTAGTTTATTTCTTAGTGCATTCCCACTTGCATTATTTTACTTTATATTGAAGAGAAACTTGTAATTGCGTTTCTTCTGGTTCTAATAGTCATCGATCACAATAAATGGGGTCTTTGACATATTAATGTTTTTTGCCCATTTATGGGCAAAGTAATGTACAGGGACTGAAGGTGTCGTGTGACGTCTTAGGAGTGGGCCAATCGCAGATAAGTAAGAACTAAGTACATCGCACTATTTACTTGGCTGTCCGGGAGACGCCGCGTTCTAGACTCGGAACATGTGCCTGGGACGCGGTGCCTTCCGGAAAGTCAAGTAAATACTGACTCCGACCGCGGAAGCCTTAGCTCTCATGAGTACATCGCTAGCCTAGCGGAAGTTAACTACTGGAGAGGTCGCCACCAGAAGTGCTCTTGGCGGCGCCTGCGAGTGTGGATGTGTGTGTGTGTGTGTGGATGTGTGTGTGTGAGCGGAGGGGTGCGTGACCGGGCGACCGAGAGCATCGCGTGATCGCCGCCGCCGCCGCCCCCGGCAGAGGAGCCGGAAGAGGGCGCGTCCCCAGGCGCGGGGGTGGGGGTGGGGGGTGGGCTGCGATGAGGTGCGAATGTTGGCAATTGGCGAGTTGGAGGCGGCCTTTTACCTGCGCTGGGGCTTTTCTTCAAGAGCTCTTCCAGACGCCAGGCCCGTCGCTACTAGTTGGCGGGAGCTTTTAACGTTCCACACGTAGCTCAAGCGCACATTACTCCTTTCAGGAAATGTTTCTTTTAGCAAATAGAAATAGCTTAAAGCAAATAGGACATATTCCAATGGCCGACCTTCACCATTTTCACAATTAGAAAGAGCAATAAATGGAACACACTCGACTGAACAACCGCCCATGCGTTTTTTCCCACGTCAACAGTTTTACTCCGATCTTAATGACATTTTGAACACATCACTTTAAAAACACGAGGAGGAATTACTGTATCTATGAGACTTCGTAAAAAGCCATCCTATCCTCCTTTTCTATCCCGTAGAACGATATTTAAGTGCGATCTCTTTCCGTTTTTCGCAAATATCTAAAAAAACAACAAAAAAACAAACAAAATTTTGGATGAATTCTCCGAAGTGAATTCAACGTTTTTGAAAGCCGTAAAATTTCCTAGTAAATGAATTTTGTCCTGTTCCAATAACGCAATTAGGGTTTGAGTAATTGAAAGTCCCAATTATTCCTGGAAATTTCTGGTTTCTAGAGTTAGCAGCGCCACATCAGTTTCCAGGTGCCGATTGCAACGATGATAGATACAAACATGACATTTTGGGAAAGGACATTGCGCGCCAGGGAGGCAGGATGATCATTGACAATTTATTAAGAACTTCCAGAAATACCGGCAACGCGGGGTAATAATCATATATATTATTTCTTTAACGTGTTATGTAATCGTCCCTTGTCGAGATGAACTTCTCAGTCAATCGTAGCAAAAGGGAATTTGAAGAATGGAAATGCCCGATGTCTGCACGTGTGGTTTACGTTCCTGTGATATTGTATAAACATTAACACATAATATTTTTTTAATGTCAACATCACGCACAACCTGGCGGTAAGGCGAATAGTAAAAAAATTGAAGAAATATCAAAATATTTGAGAAATCTTTGAAAATGTAATTGAGGCTTAATTGAAAGTATCAAAATTTGAAAAATCAAAACAGCAGTTTCAAATTGGCAGGGGATTGAGATCATTTAACATCTATCGAGAATTATCAATTTTGGTGAAAATGATTGGAACGTTTTAGGTTTAGTGTAGGTTGACAATCGACAGACGTTTTGCCACCAATCCATTTTTCGTTATCAAGGTTTCCCAAAAATGGATTATTTCTGTATTACGGTTTAGAAGAAGTAATTTACTGTGTATAGAAACAAGATTTATCCCCATTTTTGTTATCAGAGCTCGACAATGAGTTCGTCCGGCGCGCGATTATAATACTTTTTATTTACTTACTTACCTATGAGTGTGAAAGTAACAATAGAAGTGATCGCAATTGAACCATCTGCACTCATTCAAAATTTAAGCATGTCCTTCACAACCATATTCAGCCTTTCTCTTTGCCAGCTCAGCAACTCAATAATACACCAACCACGACTGCAACTATCGCGCCGCCTCGGCTGTGGCCGAATGAGGCAAGAGTGAGAGCAAGTAGAGCAGAGGAATTGAATCCGCTGCTCCCCCTCATTTCTGACACCCCTCTGGCTGCCTCCCGGCTGGCACTGAGCACGTACACGTGCCCCATCGCGCAACCTCTGCACTCTCTCGCTCTCGCTCTCTCTCTGTCTCT
>BLKR01006471.1:0-56695 GCA_011170035.1 Teleogryllus occipitalis
GGCTTGATACAACAAACGAACGAAATTCATTCCGCAAGTAAGAGAAGAGTTTGTGTATTGTTCAAGCAACAAAGGAGGCGCGGCTCGACGTACCCGCGGCAACCACCAAGGAGCAGAAACGCTCTGGAGAAGCCAGTGGAAGTACGGTCACGTGCAAAGCTCGCAACGCAGTGAACGGACCTACGCAAACCACGCGGAAAGGCTTCTTCTCGAGTGCCGACATGCCGTTCAAAATGGGGGGCATTTTGAACCATCGACATGGCTTCTTTCGCTACAAAAGGCGACGTCTTAACGACTGGGATCGCCTTTGCCACTCCACAAACGAGATCTTTGATATCCTGGGAAGAACAGAGGAGTGCTGCGAAATTTGCAACAACTTGTACATGATTCGTTGGTGCAGCCAGCCCAGTATTTTACCCGCTGACTTACGAACCAGGAAAGGGAAGATGTTCTTTTCCTGGGAGACGCTGAAACCTGTGCCTCCTCTGGACTTTCGTTTCCTGAGCGCGTCCTCTGATTCTGACATTAATCTTGGTGGTGACGCGTCTATCTTGGAAGATTCCGAGAACGACCTCCAGAATGTTAAAGATGATCAGCTCCATGCATCCGATGGCGCAGCTGGAATATCCGGTTTCTCTAACATGGATCTACGATGGAATGTGAATACAATGCATGATTCAGAGAAATGCATCCACGACTCCAATCTGCGCGCAGTGAGTGACGCTGCGGGGGAGCCTTCCTATTTTGAAAATGACACGGGCTACTGCGCCTCATGCTGGATCAAGGAGTGCTGGCTTTCGGAGCAAGAGCGGAAGGTCGAGGAGGAGGAGAAGGAGGAGGAGGAGGAGGAGGAAGCAGAAAAGCACAAGAAAGTGCTGGAGGATGAGGAGGAAGCACGCGCTGACGTCGGCGAGGAAGCATCTCGCCCGTCCCGCCTCTGCTGCGCCGCCATTGACCGCTTCGTTCGGAGCGTCACTTCCGGCGCCCGCCGCTTCTTCCGGCGCCGACGACAAGGGCGCGGACAAGAAAGCGATGACGATGACGGTTCACACGGTTGCTGGGCAGCCTTTACCCACTTATTTCAAAAGTTTTAATGCAAATGCTTTGTACTATTCCTTAAAGTCAGTGGCTCTTATGTCGTTGTCTTCATATCACAATCATGTCAAGTGCTCATTGCATTGCAGTGATTTCATATCTATGTCATTGCCTTTAAATAAAGCTAATTAAATGATCATGCGTTTTATTCCGATCTTTTAACTCTGTATTTTCTTCTACTTTTCTATTCCTTTGGAAGAAGGAAAGACCGAAACCATTTAGAAGAGAGAGCACTGTTTAATGCACATCTTTTAATATGTTTATAATTTTCCATAGCCTCTCTATTATTTTCCGACCAAAAATGCACACTGTTAAAAAAACCTGCGACTCAGAAAAATAAAAGAATGAACATTGATATAATCACAAATGTAATTAGAAATGAGCGGCAATATTATTGAAGAATGACTTTTATGTGAAAGAAACCTTAGAAGAAATAAGAAACATGAATATGACACGAAATCCATAAGACCGGTTACTGTCAAAGGTTCATTAGTGGCATTTCTAATATTTCTATCAGAAACCTTCATGTTCAAACTGGTAATGCTTTGGAATTGAGGACTGGGCTCCACCATCATCTGGACGGAGCAAGACAATTAAATTTTTTTCTACAGAATTCTTTCAATTTTCCTACAAATTCATTACCACATGAAAATAGTGAAGCAGGAAATGAAGTCTGATGTTAATATGTACGTTTCAGAACGGTACATTCGGGACACGGAGTATAAGCCATGAATTATAAATGTCCATCATGGAAGCACATCTCTTTCGTCGATTAATAAATGCAACGTGTCTATAATTTACGGCACGTAGAGTTAAATCACGTGTCTTTTGAGAAGTCCGTGCAAATGCGCTGCATACCGACTCTTTTCCTTCAAGCGCTCAACTTCCCGTATTTTTGCAAAGAAGTGCATTTAAGAAGAGTAACAAAGCTTTCTACCTCCCACGATAATTTAATCACATTTGTATTCTATTTTCTCAGCAAAAAATAACGACAGAATTCTAAAAGATTGACAATTGATTTGCTATTCTATTGTCTATTTATTTAACTTATATGATATCAGTTCAGTTATTATTTGTGTGTAGCTTTTTCGTTTAAAAAAATATGCGGTCAGACTTTTGTGGCATTATTTTCTTACTTTAACTTGGAATTTTGAAACTATTGCTTCAATGTAATGATTCTAGTTTAGTAGCTGCTCTTTTCTTATACGAATATATTAACATTCATCACGAATGTAGCTTTTATAGTTTTTTGAGATTTGATGAAAAACGTATATAGGAATGTACTTTCGCTGAAATACGTTTTACAGTACAGCGTTAAAAACCATCACTTAAAAGAGAGGAAATGGAGTACAGTCTTTGACAGTATAATTTTTCATCTCTAAATTCTGTCCCGTGCAAATTCGATTTTTTTCTGTGATCTTTCCTTCTGTGATGAGAAATGTATCGCTCGTTGCGCTTTTTAAATTCGACCCTTATTTACATCTAGCAACTTCTTCTCCGCATTGCCTCCTGACACATTGTCTGTTTGCTGCAGAAATTAGATTGTTTTATCGTTGCGATTATGTTTACAGTGCAAACGATCTCAAACACCTAAATTCAGATTTTGTTGTGTAAAATATTTTTATGATATCTTGTCCAAATGAAGTTGTTCATCTAGTTCACTCAACAATGATTTCCGCCAAGAAAACTCTTCTTCTAGCACATCTCAACCGCTGTACTAACACCGTAACAACAGTGTGCACTACTTTCTATTTTGGAGAAGTTTCGTTTTCTTCCTTTCGACTTGGTACTTGTGGTCATTGGGAGTGTCTTCCTTTCAAGTACAATTCTCCGAAGAGGCCTTCATTTTTACCAACTGGTGAACGCCCATTGGTGGTACTATTATTGAAATGTACTTATCTGTATCTTCAAATACTTGCGTTTCTTGCTTAAAGTGGTATTTGGCTTTTACTAAATCATAACACTCCACTACAAACATAGGAATACTGAGACAAAAATAAATAAATAAAAATGTAAATAAATAAAACGCCAAAAGATCAGAAAAAACGAAAACGAAAGTCCCAAATGTAACTTACAGAGCATCCATGGTAAACAACACAATCCTCGAAAGGTGTACTTAATGAGCTCAGCCATCTAAAAATAATTCTCACTTTATGTCACTCAAACGCCCAGCTGTATAATAGACGCTCGTCAGAGAGTTATATTTCTCACACGATGCCATAAAATGTACAACATACAAAGCGATGTCAACCATGCGCGTCATGCCATTATAACTCGTATGTGTTGAATAGGGTGATGAAAGTAGACATTAAAACATTTCTTTACCAAAATATTGCTTTGTTATCGATTAAAAATTCGTGGATCAATTGCATTGAGAGAGATATCTATACATATAAAAGTAGACGTGTTGGGCCGTTTCGAAAATAAATCTGAAATGCAAAATTATCAAAATCTGCGAGGTGTTCATGGAGATGAGAGTTAACTATTAATATATATTGAAACCCTCTCCGTTTCTGTTAAATTATTTCTGCAACCGGTTTCCAAATTTCTATCATTTTTGGGCGCCAGGAAAGGGTTGCGATTTTAAATTTCCCGCAAACACATCTAAAGGAAAATAATTATCCTACTAGCTCTGCCTGTTGTGTTCTTACGAAAATAATCGTCGCCGGTACTTACTTTCTTCCTACCAAACGATCATTCGATCCGCTCTCCGTATGGAAGATCTAGGAATCTGAAATTTGTTTCTGGAAAGAAATTATTAAACTGCACAAGATGCTAAAGAAATGATAATCATCTTTTCTTTTTCAGAATGAGAACGTCATAAGTTTATTCATCGATTAATCCTTTTTAACATAAAATGTCACCTTGGTCATGACCGATCGAAAAAATTGTCTATAGCACTATTATTCGTATTAATTTAGACATCCATGCGCTCTTGGACAATGAGGCCAGGAAGAATCCACCGCTCCGACCAATCTTATCTCTTGTATCTTGTTTTTGGTCCACTGCCGGGTCCATGTCCTCCTCAACTTATTTTTTTGATTGATTAATTTTTTCGTGTTTCCGGGCGTGTCAACTGCTTCGGTCATTAGTCCCGTTAGTGTAGTGCATGCTTTTTTCTCGGGAGATGGCGGTGATCTTCCCCGCTGGATGGCGAGATCCGGCGCAGACCTACCGTCGGCTAGTGGGATTTCCCCCTTAACCAGGACTCTCCCACCAGCGGGGCACCGCCCCTGTTAGAACAAGCTCTAAGCTCCCGACCGGTCTCCTGGAAATGTGGTAATGTAGTGCATGTTAGTGTAAGTGTGGTGTAAGATGAGTGGACAGGACAAGGAAGAGGAAGGACAGATCGCGCGCGGTCCTTGGCCCGTTTGGTAGGGTACTGCTCCGGCATTCGGCTGCTGTTGATCGGAGAAACCTCGGAAAACTACCGATCAGAGCAGCCGGCCGCTAGAATTCTCCTCCAGACAGCGACTGAATTCGACCTAGCTGAAAAGCTAGTGTCGAAAACCCTGCCACCGTCGGGACTCGAACCTAGGACCTCCCGGTCAGAGGCGCTGTAGTGACATCAGTTGATGCACTGAGCTACCGCTACCGGTTCTCAACTTATTAATTGATTCACTTACTTCCCTATTCTTTGCCACGGATGGGCACTAACTCCAAGACTCTCACGTTTTGCTTAATCCATGATACACGAAAGTCTATTTCTTCTAATTAATTCCTCCATCTTTCAACGCGATAAAACATAAAGTTCATCCCCTAAACTACAAGATGTTTCGAGCCTCTCTTCCCTGCTCTCACGTCTGTATTTTCTACAAGTCCGTTTTGCGCACTCCCGGTGCCAGAATTATTCAAAGTTCCAAATATAATTACGCACACAAAATTTAAGTCCTCACTGCTCAATTATTTCCCGCAAAATTCCACCAAGTCCCGCATCTATCATTTACAATAACATCTGCAGTACGATTTGCACGGTACGCGGTCCAAAGTTCCACACTCCAATATTACAAAAAATTCAACCCTCGATAACTTTCATACATTCTTGTCTCTTGTTTTACAAAACAATCTCCAGTTTCCTTCTACGTCATACTCCACTACTAGTTTACCACCAACCCTACATGCCCTTATATCACAATCTCCTGTCCGTTACTTGCCGCGCTATGTTTATTTACTTCCGCTTCCCTGATTGCTAAGGAACGCCCTGCCTGCATGCCTATGCCCTCAACATTTACACTTTTTACGAAGAATTTAATAAATTATTGTCCCCAATTCCCATCAAAATATTATGTGACAGTCTCGTATGTCACAAAATATATATTACAACATTTCATCCAAGTACGGGCTATAGCCCTTCTTGGCTGTGAGGGAGGCGAGCAGCGGCGTAGTTTGCAATGCGCGCTACATGCCGGGAGCTTTAATTCTCGAGTGTTCCAAGCAGAGTTCGCTGGTGTAAAGGGAAGTGTCGATGCTTTGCTTGCGAGCAAAAAGCTTCGGTCTTGATGGTGTGAGCAAGCTACCGCACGTAGTATATTGGTTACGTAGTTGTGCAATGATATCGCGGAAGGCACGTAGCTCTTCGTTCCTACCCAGTCGAAAGGAATCCATGAGAGCCTGTGCACTGACCTGTGAAACAGCTCACCGCGAGCGAGAGTAGCGCGCTCGAACATTTGTCGATAGGGGACAAAATGACCAAGTACGAGCGAACAAATGCAGCACACAAGTCTGCGATTGTCAGGGAATGATAGAATACATTCATGTATGTATGCATTGCATTGTGAATTTCCGATGAATTGTATGGCAAGTTTTTTTCGTTTTTGATTTAATCAATTTAGAAATACTATTCTCATCGGCAAATTCATTTCAATAGATGAATTCTTTTCATTATTGATTTTCCTACGTATTCGCATAGCCTGTAACTTTTCCTCGGAGGAAGAAAATATTTGGATTATAATCCTTGTCTTTACGAAGAGTTTTCCATGAGATTTGTGGCCATTTTTGTTGTCAAAGCGGCGCACAAACTTGTCAGTTTTGCCTGTGACTCCTACAACACAAGACAAAATGACAACATTTCGGTTGTTATCGGTACTAAATGTAGTAATACCATCCGCTGTGGTAGACATTGTCACTATGCGTTGTTGGCAGCGTTAGTTTAATGACCCTTAAATAGAATAGGGCAGTTGACTGGCGCCAATTAACATTGAACTCTTCTAGCTCCGATGGACAGCGTTGTCAAAACATTTTCTTTTGGTGCCGGGAATGCGGTTCGGTGTGTTTCCTCAACAAGTTTTTTTAATTTTTATCATTTTATTTTTTAATGTTTTATATATACTCCTGTTGTCAGAAGAGGTGAGTCGCGATTTGTTAGGGTGTACTACCTTACGCCTAAATGTGTCATGGGCTTCAATTTCAACGATATATAGTGAGAAGATAAACCAAACTGGATGTAATATTACTTAATAATCTCAATGCCACTACCCGAATTATAGAGTATGATGTTAATGCGTCTTTAATATACATTTTTCGTACACAAAACGTTTGGTCAGGACGTTGTTAAATTTCCGTTGCTAATTCAGAGGGCTTGATACAACAAACGAACGAAATTCATTCCGCAAGTAAGAGAAGAGTTTGTGTATTGTTCAAGCAACAAAGGAGGCGCGGCTCGACGTACCCGCGGCAACCACCAAGGAGCAGAAACGCTCTGGAGAAGCCAGTGGAAGTACGGTCACGTGCAAAGCTCGCAACGCAGTGAACGGACCTACGCAAACCACGCGGAAAGGCTTCTTCTCGAGTGCCGACATGCCGTTCAAAATGGGGGGCATTTTGAACCATCGACATGGCTTCTTTCGCTACAAAAGGCGACGTCTTAACGACTGGGATCGCCTTTGCCACTCCACAAACGAGATCTTTGATATCCTGGGAAGAACAGAGGAGTGCTGCGAAATTTGCAACAACTTGTACATGATTCGTTGGTGCAGCCAGCCCAGTATTTTACCCGCTGACTTACGAACCAGGAAAGGGAAGATGTTCTTTTCCTGGGAGACGCTGAAACCTGTGCCTCCTCTGGACTTTCGTTTCCTGAGCGCGTCTTCTGATTCTGACATTAATCTTGGTGGTGACGCGTCTATCTTGGAAGATTCCGAGAACGACCTCCAGAATGTTAAAGATGATCAGCTCCATGCATCCGATGGCGCAGCTGGAATATCCGGTTTCTCCAACATGGATCTACGATGGAATGTGAATACAATGCATGATTCAGAGAAATGCATCCACGACTCCAATCTGCGCGCAGTGAGTGACGCTGCGGGGGAGCCTTCCTATTTTGAAAATGACACGGGCTACTGCGCCTCATGCTGGATCAAGGAGTGCTGGCTTTCGGAGCAAGAGCGGAAGGTCGAGGAGGAGGAGAAGGAGGAGGAGGAGGAGGAGGAAGCAGAAAAGCACAAGAAAGTGCTGGAGGATGAGGAGGAAGCACGCGCTGACGTCGGCGAGGAAGCATCTCGCCCGTCCCGCCTCTGCTGCGCCGCCATTGACCGCTTCGTTCGGAGCGTCACTTCCGGCGCCCGCCGCTTCTTCCGGCGCCGACGACAAGGGCGCGGACAAGAAAGCGATGACGATGACGGTTCACACGGTTGCTGGGCAGCCTTTACCCACTTATTTCAAAAGTTTTAATGCAAATGCTTTGTACTATTCCTTAAAGTCAGTGGCTCTTATGTCGTTGTCTTCATATCACAATCATGTCAAGTGCTCATTGCATTGCAGTGATTTCATATCTATGTCATTGCCTTTAAATAAAGCTAATTAAATGATCATGCGTTTTATTCCGATCTTTTAACTCTGTATTTTCTTCTACTTTTCTATTCCTTTGGAAGAAGGAAAGACCGAAACCATTTAGAAGAGAGAGCACTGTTTAATGCACATCTTTTAATATGTTTATAATTTTCCATAGCCTCTCTATTATTTTCCGACCAAAAATGCACACTGTTAAAAAAACCTGCGACTCAGAAAAATAAAAGAATGAACATTGATATAATCACAAATGTAATTAGAAATGAGCGGCAATATTATTGAAGAATGACTTTTATGTGAAAGAAACCTTAGAAGAAATAAGAAACATGAATATGACACGAAATCCATAAGACCGGTTACTGTCAAAGGTTCATTAGTGGCATTTCTAATATTTCTATCAGAAACCTTCATGTTCAAACTGGTAATGCTTTGGAATTGAGGACTGGGCTCCACCATCATCTGGACGGAGCAAGACAATTAAATTTTTTTCTACAGAATTCTTTCAATTTTCCTACAAATTCATTACCACATGAAAATAGTGAAGCAGGAAATGAAGTCTGATGTTAATATGTACGTTTCAGAACGGTACATTCGGGACACGGAGTATAAGCCATGAATTATAAATGTCCATCATGGAAGCACATCTCTTTCGTCGATTAATAAATGCAACGTGTCTATAATTTACGGCACGTAGAGTTAAATCACGTGTCTTTTGAGAAGTCCGTGCAAATGCGCTGCATACCGACTCTTTTCCTTCAAGCGCTCAACTTCCCGTATTTTTGCAAAGAAGTGCATTTAAGAAGAGTAACAAAGCTTTCTACCTCCCACGATAATTTAATCACATTTGTATTCTATTTTCTCAGCAAAAAATAACGACAGAATTCTAAAAGATTGACAATTGATTTGCTATTCTATTGTCTATTTATTTAACTTATATGATATCAGTTCAGTTATTATTTGTGTGTAGCTTTTTCGTTTAAAAAAATATGCGGTCAGACTTTTGTGGCATTATTTTCTTACTTTAACTTGGAATTTTGAAACTATTGCTTCAATGTAATGATTCTAGTTTAGTAGCTGCTCTTTTCTTATACGAATATATTAACATTCATCACGAATGTAGCTTTTATAGTTTTTTGAGATTTGATGAAAAACGTATATAGGAATGTACTTTCGCTGAAATACGTTTTACAGTACAGCGTTAAAAACCATCACTTAAAAGAGAGGAAATGGAGTACAGTCTTTGACAGTATAATTTTTCATCTCTAAATTCTGTCCCGTGCAAATTCGATTTTTTTCTGTGATCTTTCCTTCTGTGATGAGAAATGTATCGCTCGTTGCGCTTTTTAAATTCGACCCTTATTTACATCTAGCAACTTCTTCTCCGCATTGCCTCCTGACACATTGTCTGTTTGCTGCAGAAATTAGATTGTTTTATCGTTGCGATTATGTTTACAGTGCAAACGATCTCAAACACCTAAATTCAGATTTTGTTGTGTAAAATATTTTTATGATATCTTGTCCAAATGAAGTTGTTCATCTAGTTCACTCAACAATGATTTCCGCCAAGAAAACTCTTCTTCTAGCACATCTCAACCGCTGTACTAACACCGTAACAACAGTGTGCACTACTTTCTATTTTGGAGAAGTTTCGTTTTCTTCCTTTCGACTTGGTACTTGTGGTCATTGGGAGTGTCTTCCTTTCAAGTACAATTCTCCGAAGAGGCCTTCATTTTTACCAACTGGTGAACGCCCATTGGTGGTACTATTATTGAAATGTACTTATCTGTATCTTCAAATACTTGCGTTTCTTGCTTAAAGTGGTATTTGGCTTTTACTAAATCATAACACTCCACTACAAACATAGGAATACTGAGACAAAAATAAATAAATAAAAATGTAAATAAATAAAACGCCAAAAGATCAGAAAAAACGAAAACGAAAGTCCCAAATGTAACTTACAGAGCATCCATGGTAAACAACACAATCCTCGAAAGGTGTACTTAATGAGCTCAGCCATCTAAAAATAATTCTCACTTTATGTCACTCAAACGCCCAGCTGTATAATAGACGCTCGTCAGAGAGTTATATTTCTCACACGATGCCATAAAATGTACAACATACAAAGCGATGTCAACCATGCGCGTCATGCCATTATAACTCGTATGTGTTGAATAGGGTGATGAAAGTAGACATTAAAACATTTCTTTACCAAAATATTGCTTTGTTATCGATTAAAAATTCGTGGATCAATTGCATTGAGAGAGATATCTATACATATAAAAGTAGACGTGTTGGGCCGTTTCGAAAATAAATCTGAAATGCAAAATTATCAAAATCTGCGAGGTGTTCATGGAGATGAGAGTTAACTATTAATATATATATATATATATATATATATATATATATATATATATATATATATATATATACTGAAACCCTCTCCGTTTCTGTTAAATTATTTCTGCAACCGGTTTCCAAATTTCTATCATTTTTGGGCGCCAGGAAAGGGTTGCGATTTTAAATTTCCCGCAAACACATCTAAAGGAAAATAATTATCCTACTAGCTCTGCCTGTTGTGTTCTTACGAAAATAATCGTCGCCGGTACTTACTTTCTTCCTACCAAACGATCATTCGATCCGCTCTCCGTATGGAAGATCTAGGAATCTGAAATTTGTTTCTGGAAAGAAATTATTAAACTGCACAAGATGCTAAAGAAATGATAATCATCTTTTCTTTTTCAGAATGAGAACGTCATAAGTTTATTCATCGATTAATCCTTTTTAACATAAAATGTCACCTTGGTCATGACCGATCGAAAAAATTGTCTATAGCACTATTATTCGTATTAATTTAGACATCCATGCGCTCTTGGACAATGAGGCCAGGAAGAATCCACCGCTCCGACCAATCTTATCTCTTGTATCTTGTTTTTGGTCCACTGCCGGGTCCATGTCCTCCTCAACTTATTTTTTTGATTGATTAATTTTTTCGTGTTTCCGGGCGTGTCAACTGCTTCGGTCATTAGTCCCGTTAGTGTAGTGCATGCTTTTTTCTCGGGAGATGGCGGTGATCTTCCCCGCTGGATGGCGAGATCCGGCGCAGACCTACCGTCGGCTAGTGGGATTTCCCCCTTAACCAGGACTCTCCCACCAGCGGGGCACCGCCCCTGTTAGAACAAGCTCTAAGCTCCCGACCGGTCTCCTGGAAATGTGGTAATGTAGTGCATGTTAGTGTAAGTGTGGTGTAAGATGAGTGGACAGGACAAGGAAGAGGAAGGACAGATCGCGCGCGGTCCTTGGCCCGTTTGGTAGGGTACTGCTCCGGCATTCGGCTGCTGTTGATCGGAGAAACCTCGGAAAACTACCGATCAGAGCAGCCGGCCGCTAGAATTCTCCTCCAGACAGCGACTGAATTCGACCTAGCTGAAAAGCTAGTGTCGAAAACCCTGCCACCGTCGGGACTCGAACCTAGGACCTCCCGGTCAGAGGCGCTGTAGTGACATCAGTTGATGCACTGAGCTACCGCTACCGGTTCTCAACTTATTAATTGATTCACTTACTTCCCTATTCTTTGCCACGGATGGGCACTAACTCCAAGACTCTCACGTTTTGCTTAATCCATGATACACGAAAGTCTATTTCTTCTAATTAATTCCTCCATCTTTCAACGCGATAAAACATAAAGTTCATCCCCTAAACTACAAGATGTTTCGAGCCTCTCTTCCCTGCTCTCACGTCTGTATTTTCTACAAGTCCGTTTTGCGCACTCCCGGTGCCAGAATTATTCAAAGTTCCAAATATAATTACGCACACAAAATTTAAGTCCTCACTGCTCAATTATTTCCCGCAAAATTCCACCAAGTCCCGCATCTATCATTTACAATAACATCTGCAGTACGATTTGCACGGTACGCGGTCCAAAGTTCCACACTCCAATATTACAAAAAATTCAACCCTCGATAACTTTCATACATTCTTGTCTCTTGTTTTACAAAACAATCTCCAGTTTCCTTCTACGTCATACTCCACTACTAGTTTACCACCAACCCTACATGCCCTTATATCACAATCTCCTGTCCGTTACTTGCCGCGCTATGTTTATTTACTTCCGCTTCCCTGATTGCTAAGGAACGCCCTGCCTGCATGCCTATGCCCTCAACATTTACACTTTTTACGAAGAATTTAATAAATTATTGTCCCCAATTCCCATCAAAATATTATGTGACAGTCTCGTATGTCACAAAATATATATTACAACATTTCATCCAAGTACGGGCTATAGCCCTTCTTGGCTGTGAGGGAGGCGAGCAGCGGCGTAGTTTGCAATGCGCGCTACATGCCGGGAGCTTTAATTCTCGAGTGTTCCAAGCAGAGTTCGCTGGTGTAAAGGGAAGTGTCGATGCTTTGCTTGCGAGCAAAAAGCTTCGGTCTTGATGGTGTGAGCAAGCTACCGCACGTAGTATATTGGTTACGTAGTTGTGCAATGATATCGCGGAAGGCACGTAGCTCTTCGTTCCTACCCAGTCGAAAGGAATCCATGAGAGCCTGTGCACTGACCTGTGAAACAGCTCACCGCGAGCGAGAGTAGCGCGCTCGAACATTTGTCGATAGGGGACAAAATGACCAAGTACGAGCGAACAAATGCAGCACACAAGTCTGCGATTGTCAGGGAATGATAGAATACATTCATGTATGTATGCATTGCATTGTGAATTTCCGATGAATTGTATGGCAAGTTTTTTCGTTTTTGATTTAATCAATTTAGAAATACTATTCTCATCGGCAAATTCATTTCAATAGATGAATTCTTTTCATTATTGATTTTCCTACGTATTCGCATAGCCTGTAACTTTTCCTCGGAGGAAGAAAATATTTGGATTATAATCCTTGTCTTTACGAAGAGTTTTCCATGAGATTTGTGGCCATTTTTGTTGTCAAAGCGGCGCACAAACTTGTCAGTTTTGCCTGTGACTCCTACAACACAAGACAAAATGACAACATTTCGGTTGTTATCGGTACTAAATGTAGTAATACCATCCGCTGTGGTAGACATTGTCACTATGCGTTGTTGGCAGCGTTAGTTTAATGACCCTTAAATAGAATAGGGCAGTTGACTGGCGCCAATTAACATTGAACTCTTCTAGCTCCGATGGACAGCGTTGTCAAAACATTTTCTTTTGGTGCCGGGAATGCGGTTCGGTGTGTTTCCTCAACAAGTTTTTTTAATTTTTATCATTTTATTTTTTAATGTTTTATATATACTCCTGTTGTCAGAAGAGGTGAGTCGCGATTTGTTAGGGTGTACTACCTTACGCCTAAATGTGTCATGGGCTTCAATTTCAACGATATATAGTGAGAAGATAAACCAAACTGGATGTAATATTACTTAATAATCTCAATGCCACTACCCGAATTATAGAGTATGATGTTAATGCGTCTTTAATATACATTTTTCGTACACAAAACGTTTGGTCAGGACGTTGTTAAATTTCCGTTGCTAATTCAGAGGGCTTGATACAACAAACGAACGAAATTCATTCCGCAAGTAAGAGAAGAGTTTGTGTATTGTTCAAGCAACAAAGGAGGCGCGGCTCGACGTACCCGCGGCAACCACCAAGGAGCAGAAACGCTCTGGAGAAGCCAGTGGAAGTACGGTCACGTGCAAAGCTCGCAACGCAGTGAACGGACCTACGCAAACCACGCGGAAAGGCTTCTTCTCGAGTGCCGACATGCCGTTCAAAATGGGGGGCATTTTGAACCATCGACATGGCTTCTTTCGCTACAAAAGGCGACGTCTTAACGACTGGGATCGCCTTTGCCACTCCACAAACGAGATCTTTGATATCCTGGGAAGAACAGAGGAGTGCTGCGAAATTTGCAACAACTTGTACATGATTCGTTGGTGCAGCCAGCCCAGTATTTTACCCGCTGACTTACGAACCAGGAAAGGGAAGATGTTCTTTTCCTGGGAGACGCTGAAACCTGTGCCTCCTCTGGACTTTCGTTTCCTGAGCGCGTCTTCTGATTCTGACATTAATCTTGGTGGTGACGCGTCTATCTTGGAAGATTCCGAGAACGACCTCCAGAATGTTAAAGATGATCAGCTCCATGCATCCGATGGCGCAGCTGGAATATCCGGTTTCTCCAACATGGATCTACGATGGAATGTGAATACAATGCATGATTCAGAGAAATGCATCCACGACTCCAATCTGCGCGCAGTGAGTGACGCTGCGGGGGAGCCTTCCTATTTTGAAAATGACACGGGCTACTGCGCCTCATGCTGGATCAAGGAGTGCTGGCTTTCGGAGCAAGAGCGGAAGGTCGAGGAGGAGGAGAAGGAGGAGGAGGAGGAGGAGGAAGCAGAAAAGCACAAGAAAGTGCTGGAGGATGAGGAGGAAGCACGCGCTGACGTCGGCGAGGAAGCATCTCGCCCGTCCCGCCTCTGCTGCGCCGCCATTGACCGCTTCGTTCGGAGCGTCACTTCCGGCGCCCGCCGCTTCTTCCGGCGCCGACGACAAGGGCGCGGACAAGAAAGCGATGACGATGACGGTTCACACGGTTGCTGGGCAGCCTTTACCCACTTATTTCAAAAGTTTTAATGCAAATGCTTTGTACTATTCCTTAAAGTCAGTGGCTCTTATGTCGTTGTCTTCATATCACAATCATGTCAAGTGCTCATTGCATTGCAGTGATTTCATATCTATGTCATTGCCTTTAAATAAAGCTAATTAAATGATCATGCGTTTTATTCCGATCTTTTAACTCTGTATTTTCTTCTACTTTTCTATTCCTTTGGAAGAAGGAAAGACCGAAACCATTTAGAAGAGAGAGCACTGTTTAATGCACATCTTTTAATATGTTTATAATTTTCCATAGCCTCTCTATTATTTTCCGACCAAAAATGCACACTGTTAAAAAAACCTGCGACTCAGAAAAATAAAAGAATGAACATTGATATAATCACAAATGTAATTAGAAATGAGCGGCAATATTATTGAAGAATGACTTTTATGTGAAAGAAACCTTAGAAGAAATAAGAAACATGAATATGACACGAAATCCATAAGACCGGTTACTGTCAAAGGTTCATTAGTGGCATTTCTAATATTTCTATCAGAAACCTTCATGTTCAAACTGGTAATGCTTTGGAATTGAGGACTGGGCTCCACCATCATCTGGACGGAGCAAGACAATTAAATTTTTTTCTACAGAATTCTTTCAATTTTCCTACAAATTCATTACCACATGAAAATAGTGAAGCAGGAAATGAAGTCTGATGTTAATATGTACGTTTCAGAACGGTACATTCGGGACACGGAGTATAAGCCATGAATTATAAATGTCCATCATGGAAGCACATCTCTTTCGTCGATTAATAAATGCAACGTGTCTATAATTTACGGCACGTAGAGTTAAATCACGTGTCTTTTGAGAAGTCCGTGCAAATGCGCTGCATACCGACTCTTTTCCTTCAAGCGCTCAACTTCCCGTATTTTTGCAAAGAAGTGCATTTAAGAAGAGTAACAAAGCTTTCTACCTCCCACGATAATTTAATCACATTTGTATTCTATTTTCTCAGCAAAAAATAACGACAGAATTCTAAAAGATTGACAATTGATTTGCTATTCTATTGTCTATTTATTTAACTTATATGATATCAGTTCAGTTATTATTTGTGTGTAGCTTTTTCGTTTAAAAAAATATGCGGTCAGACTTTTGTGGCATTATTTTCTTACTTTAACTTGGAATTTTGAAACTATTGCTTCAATGTAATGATTCTAGTTTAGTAGCTGCTCTTTTCTTATACGAATATATTAACATTCATCACGAATGTAGCTTTTATAGTTTTTTGAGATTTGATGAAAAACGTATATAGGAATGTACTTTCGCTGAAATACGTTTTACAGTACAGCGTTAAAAACCATCACTTAAAAGAGAGGAAATGGAGTACAGTCTTTGACAGTATAATTTTTCATCTCTAAATTCTGTCCCGTGCAAATTCGATTTTTTTCTGTGATCTTTCCTTCTGTGATGAGAAATGTATCGCTCGTTGCGCTTTTTAAATTCGACCCTTATTTACATCTAGCAACTTCTTCTCCGCATTGCCTCCTGACACATTGTCTGTTTGCTGCAGAAATTAGATTGTTTTATCGTTGCGATTATGTTTACAGTGCAAACGATCTCAAACACCTAAATTCAGATTTTGTTGTGTAAAATATTTTTATGATATCTTGTCCAAATGAAGTTGTTCATCTAGTTCACTCAACAATGATTTCCGCCAAGAAAACTCTTCTTCTAGCACATCTCAACCGCTGTACTAACACCGTAACAACAGTGTGCACTACTTTCTATTTTGGAGAAGTTTCGTTTTCTTCCTTTCGACTTGGTACTTGTGGTCATTGGGAGTGTCTTCCTTTCAAGTACAATTCTCCGAAGAGGCCTTCATTTTTACCAACTGGTGAACGCCCATTGGTGGTACTATTATTGAAATGTACTTATCTGTATCTTCAAATACTTGCGTTTCTTGCTTAAAGTGGTATTTGGCTTTTACTAAATCATAACACTCCACTACAAACATAGGAATACTGAGACAAAAATAAATAAATAAAAATGTAAATAAATAAAACGCCAAAAGATCAGAAAAAACGAAAACGAAAGTCCCAAATGTAACTTACAGAGCATCCATGGTAAACAACACAATCCTCGAAAGGTGTACTTAATGAGCTCAGCCATCTAAAAATAATTCTCACTTTATGTCACTCAAACGCCCAGCTGTATAATAGACGCTCGTCAGAGAGTTATATTTCTCACACGATGCCATAAAATGTACAACATACAAAGCGATGTCAACCATGCGCGTCATGCCATTATAACTCGTATGTGTTGAATAGGGTGATGAAAGTAGACATTAAAACATTTCTTTACCAAAATATTGCTTTGTTATCGATTAAAAATTCGTGGATCAATTGCATTGAGAGAGATATCTATACATATAAAAGTAGACGTGTTGGGCCGTTTCGAAAATAAATCTGAAATGCAAAATTATCAAAATCTGCGAGGTGTTCATGGAGATGAGAGTTAACTATTAATATATATATATATATATATATATATATATATATATATATATATATATATATATATACTGAAACCCTCTCCGTTTCTGTTAAATTATTTCTGCAACCGGTTTCCAAATTTCTATCATTTTTGGGCGCCAGGAAAGGGTTGCGATTTTAAATTTCCCGCAAACACATCTAAAGGAAAATAATTATCCTACTAGCTCTGCCTGTTGTGTTCTTACGAAAATAATCGTCGCCGGTAGTTACTTTCTTCCTACCAAACGATCATTCGATCCGCTCTCCGTATGGAAGATCTAGGAATCTGAAATTTGTTTCTGGAAAGAAATTATTAAACTGCACAAGATGCTAAAGAAATGATAATCATCTTTTCTTTTTCAGAATGAGAACGTCATAAGTTTATTCATCGATTAATCCTTTTTAACATAAAATGTCACCTTGGTCATGACCGATCGAAAAAATTGTCTATAGCGCTATTATTCGTATTAATTTAGACATCCATGCGCTCTTGGACAATGAGGCCAGGAAGAATCCACCGCTCCGACCAATCTTATCTCTTGTATCTTGTTTTTGGTCCACTGCCGGGTCCATGTCCTCCTCAACTTATTTTTTTGATTGATTAATTTTTTCGTGTTTCCGGGCGTGTCAACTGCTTCGGTCATTAGTCCCGTTAGTGTAGTGCATGCTTTTTTCTCGGGAGATGGCGGTGATCTTCCCCGCTGGATGGCGAGATCCGGCGCAGACCTACCGTCGGCTAGTGGGATTTCCCCCTTAACCAGGACTCTCCCACCAGCGGGGCACCGCCCCTGTTAGAACAAGCTCTAAGCTCCCGACCGGTCTCCTGGAAATGTGGTAATGTAGTGCATGTTAGTGTAAGTGTGGTGTAAGATGAGTGGACAGGACAAGGAAGAGGAAGGACAGATCGCGCGCGGTCCTTGGCCCGTTTGGTAGGGTACTGCTCCGGCATTCGGCTGCTGTTGATCGGAGAAACCTCGGAAAACTACCGATCAGAGCAGCCGGCCGCTAGAATTCTCCTCCAGACAGCGACTGAATTCGACCTAGCTGAAAAGCTAGTGTCGAAAACCCTGCCACCGTCGGGACTCGAACCTAGGACCTCCCGGTCAGAGGCGCTGTAGTGACATCAGTTGATGCACTGAGCTACCGCTACCGGTTCTCAACTTATTAATTGATTCACTTACTTCCCTATTCTTTGCCACGGATGGGCACTAACTCCAAGACTCTCACGTTTTGCTTAATCCATGATACACGAAAGTCTATTTCTTCTAATTAATTCCTCCATCTTTCAACGCGATAAAACATAAAGTTCATCCCCTAAACTACAAGATGTTTCGAGCCTCTCTTCCCTGCTCTCACGTCTGTATTTTCTACAAGTCCGTTTTGCGCACTCCCGGTGCCAGAATTATTCAAAGTTCCAAATATAATTACGCACACAAAATTTAAGTCCTCACTGCTCAATTATTTCCCGCAAAATTCCACCAAGTCCCGCATCTATCATTTACAATAACATCTGCAGTACGATTTGCACGGTACGCGGTCCAAAGTTCCACACTCCAATATTACAAAAAATTCAACCCTCGATAACTTTCATACATTCTTGTCTCTTGTTTTACAAAACAATCTCCAGTTTCCTTCTACGTCATACTCCACTACTAGTTTACCACCAACCCTACATGCCCTTATATCACAATCTCCTGTCCGTTACTTGCCGCGCTATGTTTATTTACTTCCGCTTCCCTGATTGCTAAGGAACGCCCTGCCTGCATGCCTATGCCCTCAACATTTACACTTTTTACGAAGAATTTAATAAATTATTGTCCCCAATTCCCATCAAAATATTATGTGACAGTCTCGTATGTCACAAAATATATATTACAACATTTCATCCAAGTACGGGCTATAGCCCTTCTTGGCTGTGAGGGAGGCGAGCAGCGGCGTAGTTTGCAATGCGCGCTACATGCCGGGAGCTTTAATTCTCGAGTGTTCCAAGCAGAGTTCGCTGGTGTAAAGGGAAGTGTCGATGCTTTGCTTGCGAGCAAAAAGCTTCGGTCTTGATGGTGTGAGCAAGCTACCGCACGTAGTATATTGGTTACGTAGTTGTGCAATGATATCGCGGAAGGCACGTAGCTCTTCGTTCCTACCCAGTCGAAAGGAATCCATGAGAGCCTGTGCACTGACCTGTGAAACAGCTCACCGCGAGCGAGAGTAGCGCGCTCGAACATTTGTCGATAGGGGACAAAATGACCAAGTACGAGCGAACAAATGCAGCACACAAGTCTGCGATTGTCAGGGAATGATAGAATACATTCATGTATGTATGCATTGCATTGTGAATTTCCGATGAATTGTATGGCAAGTTTTTTCGTTTTTGATTTAATCAATTTAGAAATACTATTCTCATCGGCAAATTCATTTCAATAGATGAATTCTTTTCATTATTGATTTTCCTACGTATTCGCATAGCCTGTAACTTTTCCTCGGAGGAAGAAAATATTTGGATTATAATCCTTGTCTTTACGAAGAGTTTTCCATGAGATTTGTGGCCATTTTTGTTGTCAAAGCGGCGCACAAACTTGTCAGTTTTGCCTGTGACTCCTACAACACAAGACAAAATGACAACATTTCGGTTGTTATCGGTACTAAATGTAGTAATACCATCCGCTGTGGTAGACATTGTCACTATGCGTTGTTGGCAGCGTTAGTTTAATGACCCTTAAATAGAATAGGGCAGTTGACTGGCGCCAATTAACATTGAACTCTTCTAGCTCCGATGGACAGCGTTGTCAAAACATTTTCTTTTGGTGCCGGGAATGCGGTTCGGTGTGTTTCCTCAACAAGTTTTTTTAATTTTTATCATTTTATTTTTTAATGTTTTATATATACTCCTGTTGTCAGAAGAGGTGAGTCGCGATTTGTTAGGGTGTACTACCTTACGCCTAAATGTGTCATGGGCTTCAATTTCAACGATATATAGTGAGAAGATAAACCAAACTGGATGTAATATTACTTAATAATCTCAATGCCACTACCCGAATTATAGAGTATGATGTTAATGCGTCTTTAATATACATTTTTCGTACACAAAACGTTTGGTCAGGACGTTGTTAAATTTCCGTTGCTAATTCAGAGGGCTTGATACAACAAACGAACGAAATTCATTCCGCAAGTAAGAGAAGAGTTTGTGTATTGTTCAAGCAACAAAGGAGGCGCGGCTCGACGTACCCGCGGCAACCACCAAGGAGCAGAAACGCTCTGGAGAAGCCAGTGGAAGTACGGTCACGTGCAAAGCTCGCAACGCAGTGAACGGACCTACGCAAACCACGCGGAAAGGCTTCTTCTCGAGTGCCGACATGCCGTTCAAAATGGGGGGCATTTTGAACCATCGACATGGCTTCTTTCGCTACAAAAGGCGACGTCTTAACGACTGGGATCGCCTTTGCCACTCCACAAACGAGATCTTTGATATCCTGGGAAGAACAGAGGAGTGCTGCGAAATTTGCAACAACTTGTACATGATTCGTTGGTGCAGCCAGCCCAGTATTTTACCCGCTGACTTACGAACCAGGAAAGGGAAGATGTTCTTTTCCTGGGAGACGCTGAAACCTGTGCCTCCTCTGGACTTTCGTTTCCTGAGCGCGTCTTCTGATTCTGACATTAATCTTGGTGGTGACGCGTCTATCTTGGAAGATTCCGAGAACGACCTCCAGAATGTTAAAGATGATCAGCTCCATGCATCCGATGGCGCAGCTGGAATATCCGGTTTCTCCAACATGGATCTACGATGGAATGTGAATACAATGCATGATTCAGAGAAATGCATCCACGACTCCAATCTGCGCGCAGTGAGTGACGCTGCGGGGGAGCCTTCCTATTTTGAAAATGACACGGGCTACTGCGCCTCATGCTGGATCAAGGAGTGCTGGCTTTCGGAGCAAGAGCGGAAGGTCGAGGAGGAGGAGAAGGAGGAGGAGGAGGAGGAGGAAGCAGAAAAGCACAAGAAAGTGCTGGAGGATGAGGAGGAAGCACGCGCTGACGTCGGCGAGGAAGCATCTCGCCCGTCCCGCCTCTGCTGCGCCGCCATTGACCGCTTCGTTCGGAGCGTCACTTCCGGCGCCCGCCGCTTCTTCCGGCGCCGACGACAAGGGCGCGGACAAGAAAGCGATGACGATGACGGTTCACACGGTTGCTGGGCAGCCTTTACCCACTTATTTCAAAAGTTTTAATGCAAATGCTTTGTACTATTCCTTAAAGTCAGTGGCTCTTATGTCGTTGTCTTCATATCACAATCATGTCAAGTGCTCATTGCATTGCAGTGATTTCATATCTATGTCATTGCCTTTAAATAAAGCTAATTAAATGATCATGCGTTTTATTCCGATCTTTTAACTCTGTATTTTCTTCTACTTTTCTATTCCTTTGGAAGAAGGAAAGACCGAAACCATTTAGAAGAGAGAGCACTGTTTAATGCACATCTTTTAATATGTTTATAATTTTCCATAGCCTCTCTATTATTTTCCGACCAAAAATGCACACTGTTAAAAAAACCTGCGACTCAGAAAAATAAAAGAATGAACATTGATATAATCACAAATGTAATTAGAAATGAGCGGCAATATTATTGAAGAATGACTTTTATGTGACAGAAACCTTAGAAGAAATAAGAAACATGAATATGACACGAAATCCTTAAGACCGGTTACTGTCAAAGGTTCATTAGTGGCATTTCTAATATTTCTATCAGAAACCTTCATGTTCAAACTGGTAATGCTTTGGAATTGAGGACTGGGCTCCACCATCATCTGGACGGAGCAAGACAATTAAATATTTTTCTACAGAATTCTTTCAATTTTCCTACAAAATCATACCACATGTATAAAATTGTGAAAGAGAAGTGGAAGCGTTATTTTAATATGTAGATTTCAGAACGGTACTTTTAGATCACGGAGTATAAGGTAAGAAATATATTCATTTTGAAGCGGATCTCTTCCGCTGAATAATAAATACCATTTTTCTATAGTTTACAATGGGTAAATCTCAGCTACGTGTCAAATAAAAAACTGAAAGTTCTGAAAGCGAATTTGTTGAGAGCTTTTTGTCGCAGGTTAAGAATTATTGAGCAGTGATGAAGTGTTCGTAATCACCCTGTCGGTGGGAAAAGAAATGCGTTTTCATCTCGTAATACGGGCGTGATAAATGATATGCAGAGATTGCTTGCGATAATGTTCTCACGGAGTATGTAACGCAGATAAGTAGACGCACTACCTACGTTTAAGTACAACTTTGAATTGCTTCGCTTTTTACACGAGCACGGCACGTTGACACGAAATTGCTCGGATTTTTGTTTGTAAAACAATGCGAATGCGTCGCGCCTCAAGTAGAAGAAGGCAAGGATCCTGCGAAACTGCGACAATGTGCAATATTATCTCTCTGATCGTTGTTGATTTCAGTCCCTTTGGGAGCTCGGACGCCCTTTTTTTTTTTAAAGCAGTTCGGTAATTCCAAAGAGTTTTATTCGAAAAATATATTGCTTTTCTCTTTGGAAGCCCGCCCGCAGTTTTTACAGAAAAAAGTCCTAGGCAGTACGTTTGAAATGGATACCCTTTGAAGTTAATTAGCGCCAAAGAATTGCTATAAATGATTGCATTGCAAGTACGGCGCCAAATTTGAATTAATTTTGGCCCCCTATGTTCCAATAACTAAGGAGGCTTGAATTGTTCTCTTTTTTTGCGAATGAAGACATTGCTATCAGGATCAATTTTACTAATTTTCAGTCTCTACAAATTTTACTCGTACAATTTATTCACTTTTAAAAAAATTGTAATATAATAAAGGAAAATTCACATTCACAAATCATTTAAAATCATTTAAAACTGACCCACATATTTGCATTTGAAAGCCCATTTCAAGACAGAATTCCTTTTTAATGTCTTTGGGATTAGTATTGTTAAATGTAAAATTTATAATTTATTTGTATATATATATATATATATATATATATATATATATATATATATATATATATATATATATATACACACACACACCTGGTTAGTAGTCGTTTTTGTGACTTCCAAACAGCAGGAAACTGATGATGATGGTTAAGTCATCGACAGCTGCTATTATTGAAATAGTATTGTTGACAATGACAACGCCTTCAATGATTTCAATGATGTAAATGTCAACTATAACTCACCACTAAACTAAAGAACTCAATTGTCTAAGATCAACGCAATTGAAGTTATCGTTGAGTAAACATATCAAAAAAAGGCGTGTATTTCCACCATGTATTTGCGGGTGACTCGGGATGGTCGAGCCGAATAACCCCGAGCCTCGTGAATTAGCAACACTGATTTCGATAGGAAGAGAGAATCTTATATATTATATTGGATAGAATTGTTGGGAAGTATTGTACGGATTTATTATGTATTGTATTGGAGAGAAAGAGAGGGCAATACTCCATAAGACTCCGTACTGCAATAAAATGTTTGATGCACAATAGAGTCTGGTAATCAGATGGCGGATGGCATGAATATATAATTTCTAGTACAAAAGCACTGGTGGTCTTAAGAACTGCCAAAACGGGGCAGATTTTAGTTTCAAAATCACACCTTCGCATTAATAGAGTAAAATAATGCTATGCATGGTAAACGTTTCAATAATGAGGTAATAAGATTCATTTTCTCAAATATACAATTTGTAATTAGTAGAATTGCGAAATTATATAAGCGTAATAATGTTGGTCAAGACACGTTATTCTAATGGTAATTGTTTATTTCATATTTTACGATTACTCTTACAGTTCTGATTTGGTTAAAACACTCGTTCTCAAAGTACCATGTGAATAACATTAAAATATCTCAGATGAGTTTGAAAAAACATATTTAACAATCTAGGAAATAATGGAAATGTTTTAAAATGTGCGAGACTTCCTGAATGTTTGAGACTTGCTGTCGAAGGATGACACCGCACTTTCACACATGCGGCAATGAAAATGAAACAAACAATTTGAAGATGTTTTCAAGTTTTTTTTACACAAATTAATGATTTACAAGAGAATACGACACACACTTCTTGCTACAGTCTTAAGATAAATTAAATATCCAATTCATAGTTAATATTATTTGTCGTTAAACTTTAGAAGGATAATATTTCTCTTTGCAGCGCAATAATCATTGTGAAATTTTTTCTAAACATTTTTACACATTTTAAGCAATAACAAATAACAATTTGCTTTCGATTGATATCATCTTCAATGCGTGGTTTGAGAAAATTTATGCTGAATGCTAACCAGTTATTTGGCCGACCATTTTTACGCTGTGTGTACTACCCGTGATTCTTTCAGCCGGCTGGCCGCAGCCGCAGCAGCTGAACAGCGCACGGCGAACAGAAAGCGCACGACGCTCATGCCCTTCAGCGCTGCACTGCGCGTCATCCCACAACCGCCCATTTCTGCTCCATCCGTTGCCACTTCCTCGTTCTCTTCGAACAAGTCGCCCTCCGGAGTCTTCTTCAGCGCAGGCAATTCTCTTCAGCTGAGTTGCCACCTCGCCTAAGCAGCGACTGGTTGAGGGATCAACCTTCTTGCCAGTCAAGATGACCATACTTTTTACACGGAAAGCAGGGAGGAACTTCATCGGACATTCCTTCACAGCCGAACTATCATCTGCAGCATTACGAGGGAAGTGACTACTTCGCCGAACTTTTCTCTCCATTGATTACGTGTGCAGAAATGTCAATCTGTTTTTGTCTTTAAGTGTGTTTGGAATTGGCCTTGGAGTTTCAGGAATATCTTGGTTATCATTGAAAGACTTCGACTTTCCTCCGCTGAAAACAGATGAGTTCTTAAATCATTGACCAAACGACTTTGAGTAGGTTGTATTTCAGTTTCATCTTTTAGAGAATGCAAATCTTGTACTGTAAAAGATTTGCGAAGAAATCCATACTTTCTAACTGCCTCTGTGTCTTTGGTTGCGTTGTATTTCGATGGCATGGATTCATTCATTGGAATGTGTTCCTTTATGTCATTAGGTGCGATTTTGTCGTCCCCGTATGCTTTTTTTCTCATTATCGTTTCTTGATCGTGTTTGGGCCAATTTTTCACTTCAATAACTACCAACATAGATGCAATATGATTTTCTTCGCTTAATTTTTCTTGTGTTTCCAATTTATTCATGAAATATTTTAATTGCGTAAGAAACCAGATGACTCGAGTTTTATATTCATTAATTTGAAATTCTCCATTGGAACCAATGAGTTATTCTGGCTAGAACGATAATGCAAGTTTCAGATATTAATTCCATCTGCAATTCCGCTTAGACTATACACGAGTTTTCTTTTATGCATTTCAGCAATTTGGAACATTAAATCCTTTCTAATCAAATTCAATTCAGGTGTAATAAGCAACTAATATTTTTCAAATGCATTCTTGTCTTCCACTTCTTTTACAACGGTTCGCATGATTGTACCTGATGTGGAATATTTGTGGATCATAGCAAGCGACCAGTCCTCAGTGCGATCAAAATGATGAGGTGCCTCAGGTATTTGGAGACGTCGTGCCATGATTCCCGGACCGTCTGCTACCAATGGGTCCAGGGTTGATATCGTCAATCGATCTTTGTGACTGTCTTGCTGTCCACAGAATGACCTCGGTCGTTTCTACGATGATGTGTCAGCGGTGCTAAATGATTAATGTTTAAATCAATACTGACCTTCAAAAATCCTGGTAATTTCACTAACATTCCTGGTGCCAATAATAATAATAATAATAATAATAATAATAATAATAATAATAATAATAATAATATCCGATTTATATGTTCGGTAGGTTTAAATAAACTTGTACATATTATCAAAGCTCAAAAGGAAATCTACGATGGTACGGCCCTGATCTGCCTGCGGACGGGAAGACCTCGCGTGCTGCAGCAGTCAGCAGGATCATTATCAGATTCAGCTCAATCACCCAAGTAAAAGGTCAAATGAGATACCGGATTAACTCGCAGCTGGTAGTGCTCGTAAGTTCATGAGGTACGGAATTGCATTATTTTGAAAAACGATTTACGATACATGCTTAATACATGTGCGTATATAAATGTTAAATGCATCATTACGAAAAATTAAAATATGGCTGGGGTACAATAATAAAATCTAATAATGTAAACGATACCTCTAATTAAATTTATCTTTCTTTCTTAAGTTGCAATGATAATGGGAGTCGTCGGTGGGTGTGGTTACCGGTGTAATCCCGGAGGATTACTTTAATCCCTCTCTGTGGTTACTTTTATCCCGAAGTTAATCTCGGTAGGAATAAAGACACGTTTTATTATACGAAAAAGTGTGATTAAAGCTGCACGAGATTAAAGAAAAGAAGAAAAGAAGTGAGATTAAAGCTCACGTTCCAAAATAAATATTAAAATATCCCTCATCATACAAAATATACCACAGTTAAAAACGAAGTATTTTTTTACTACGCTGATCTCTTAATTCGTAACTCTTCATTTTATGAAAACTTACACTTTCACGTCGTGTCGCTAAATTTCGTAACCCCTTTTCGTTATTACATTTTAAGTTTATTTTAGTAATTTGATGTACGTTAAATATCGCATTCTGTTTCACGATGCTTAAAATCGGATACGACCTCGCTTTTCACAGGTTATGAACATATCAAAATTAACAGAAAACACGTGGTTCACAGATCAAGGTCAGTGATGCTCAGGAAAGGCTAATGCTTAGGTAGCACTGTTGCACAAGCCCCCAGACAATCGAAAGAAAAACATTCTTACAAAATGGTAGGAATATTCATTGGCATTCAGTGTTCAAGATAGTGCAGCAATTTCGATGTACATGAAATCCTTTTGAAATCAAAGAGCGCTCGCTCTGAGGTCTCTTGCGGTCCCAGGAAGTGCACAATTTCACGATCTTTAAGCTTTTTAGTACGTTTATTCTTGGCTACTCTATGCTAAGCTTCAACACAGGACATTCGTTTTCGAACCGCGAAGAGCTACCGGCTTACAGTAGGGATGCTACATGGATGTTTCCATTAAAATATTGATGCTTTGATCAATTGATCGAAAATATCGACAATTTTGTAAATGTTAAAATGTGAAATAATAACTGGTGGTAAAACTTCTGTTTATGTGATCGAACCACACGAACGCGGTTTGTACTACCTTCATGGAGCACACTATCCCTCACGCGAGATGATTCTGATTCCATGGTATATCCTTCGTCTTTGCTCGTATTTCGCCAATGGAGAAACTTTGTTTCCAGTAAAATTATGTTTTATTACATCGATGGATTTTTTATATATTATTGACAACGATGTTTTAATTTTGAACATCGATATTTGACAACAGCGATGTGTTGTCAATGACGCAACACGAGCTTATGGCGGCGCAGAGATCACGCCGGGAGCACGGCGGACGCCGCGACATCCAAGGGAAAACTAATTTTCTGTCTTTGAACTAGCTGCTTAACTGTATGAATTCTTGACGGTATTGAACGCATTATTTGTGATGTTTGAGGAATTTATTTTATTTGATGTTAGATTGGTTGATTCAAAATGTATTTTTGGTGAGTCCTTTCTGCACAGTTGGCCGTTCTGGAAGGAAGTCTCTTGTTGAGTCTCACAGTGTGTGCAATGACCTTCTCGACACAGAAATTCTAGAAACGTGTTGTGACCGTGAATATATGTAGATCTTTCATTATTGCAATATATACCAAGTTAGTGAAATTTTCGAAAAAGATAATTAATTCGTTTTCATTACTAGTAGCAGCAATAACTAACAACTTCATGAAATAAGTGTAGTAATGCGGTGGGGGAAAACGGCGAATTTGTGACAGAAAAGCTCGTATTGCTGGGCCCTGGTAACGAAAAAGTGGGCAAATCTTGTCCCTACATGTTACTACAATTACCTCTTCTAACAAGTGTAGTCATAATCAATGTTTTGTGGGTCCTTGATACCGAAAAGTCGATTGAAGGCAATACGCGTGTCTATCCGCCTATGGTCAACGCACAGCGCCAAAAACGTTCAGCCGATTACCTTCACAACTGATATTCTGTAATCGATCTAGTTGATATTGCAGCTCGTTAAATTTCCAAACACTATTTTAATTTTGGGGGTACTTTAGCTGAAGTTTCAACATTATTTTCAAAATTTTCTCAAAAACGGCACACATTTTTTTATTAAACTTTGTCCTTGGATAGCGTAAAGACCTTACGAGAATGGTAAAGGTCTCATTTTCGTATTAATACCTGATTTTTGGAAAATTGCAGAAGTTCAATTTTTTTAACGTCTTACTACAACTAAAATATTAACGTTTTTTTCCTTAATAAAAACTGTTTTTTAAAGACGTATGTTGTTTTCAATGTTCTTCTCGTATGTTTCAAAGGACAGTAAAAAATTGGGCCTATTCTTATTTCCGGCGAACTCTGTATTTTCGAAAACTGCAAAATTTTAACATATAAAAATTACAAAATTGAAGATAGAGTGAACTCTCTGAAATTTAGAAAATTGTAAAAAATTCGAAATGGTGAATTCGAATTTTCCGCGCTTTGTTTGACGCGCTGTCAGTTTGCAAAATGAGAACACGACGGTTTTAAATTATATTTGAATGTCTCTCATTGTGACCGGTCGTGATAATCGTGTGATGTAGATGAAATTCTTAGGGAAGGAAATAGATTTAAGGAAGGTAATATATTTAACCTAGAACCAACAAATACCGCCGTGGATGGCCGAGGTGGCTAAGAGCGTATACCGACACTACGATTCTGTCCAGAGGGTCGCAGATTCGAGTCCCACTTGGCGCATGGTTGTTTGTCATGTGTTGTCGGGGAGGGCCTCACTTTCTGGTGATCCCAGATTAGAGGAGCCCGCAAGTGTATTGGTTTCTAGTGTATGGTCGAATATGTGGTCCATGGGACGTAAAGGGTAACCGGCTGTCAGATGGATAAAGGCTCTAGAAATAACAACTGACGAATACATTTCTTTTTCTTTAAGAAGTTTTGATCGCTGATTATGGTTTTCAGACATTGTTAGCTTACTTCAATGTAATCAAGTCAAGCATATTTGATATATTATTCTTTCTTTTCTGTATAATGTGCGGCACATTCTGTAACAGTTAAATTTATTCATTTTTGTTTTATTTTTAAAAGTTGAGAAATGAGTACTGATCCTGGCTTTAGAAATAAACGCAGATATGCACCAGAGTCGCTTCGTTTGAATTGTTGAATTGGACTTTTTCAAGTTATAACAGTTGTTAGTATGGCAGAAATTACAATATCTCAAAATGTTACGAAATGAAAATATAAATATGTAAGAGTTGTATGAACTCGAGGTAAAAAGCAATGGAGAGGTGGATAGCAAGTTACAATGGACGCTAGTTTTATTGAGAAGCCGATGGAATTCACTAGAGAATGGACGCCTGAATGTGGGCCGGAAATATTAACGTGTAATTCTGGCTTTAAAACCCAATTAGTAGCGACAGGATATTGAAAGTTTGGGGGAAGGTACTTCAGCAAATTAATCGGTGGTTCTCAATTAACGAACAAGATATCCGCGGAAATGGAAAAGGACTATGAACATTGGTCGATTGCTTCTGGTTACATGAATTCACGAGTAATATATTTCCTTTATGTTGGACTTAAAGTGTTCGTCTTTAAATTACCCGAAGAGAGGTTAACGAACAGCGACATTTGGTGAGTGGCAATATAGCTGCTGCTGCTGAATGTTATCGGCGGTACAAACGATCGCGATGTGTGCTTACGCTGTTGCGGAAACTTTGGGTCCAGTAGATTCGTAACATATTACTTAGCTGTTTTCAATAATATGTGAAATGTGACGCCGCAAATTTTGTTTTCTGTGAATTCTATTACCGTCAAGTGTCTCAATGAAGCATTAATACAAAATCTGGAAACCAGATCCATGTGTGCGTGAGGTGAACGTAGCTAACACTAGCACTATGCATACATTATTTAAGTAATGTTTGAATATAGACTTTTATTAAAGTTAGTTTTATTTAATTTACATGAATTGCGTACGTTTTTATAAATATTTTATTGTTCTGAATTTTGGAATTTAGATTTCCGTCATCCGATGGAGCTGCAACCCACAGCCGCCACTCAGTAAGTAAATCAAACATTTTCTTTGTTTTATATACTTCATTCAAATAGTTTTACATGCGCGTGTTGCAGAAAATTCTGTAGTTATTTTGCAAAAGCTGACATGCCTTTTTTTTTCAGTTTTTCAGATGAGCAAATTTAATGTTTGGAAGTACACAAATAATCATGAATTGTAGTAAACTCTAATTCTATTAAATAATACTAAAGCTTACATATCTGATCATCGATTCTAATGTTTTCAAATACATTGCGGTAATCATTTCTGATTTTAATCTTCAATAATATGAGTTAGTACAGTGCATTTCATATTTTGACATACCTATATTTTTGCCAAAATGTGACATGTCCAAATATTATTGTTCGAAAATAGAACGAAGAATCATTTTAAGTTCCGCTCTGGTTGTATTTTAACAAATAACGTTACTGTATATTTGAAACTATATTTGAAATGGTAGGATGCTCAGTAGATCTGGCCAGGATTTATTAGTAGAGTTCGACTGTATGTTGATGAAATCTAACAAAGAACACTTATGCAGTCCCTCTTCTCAGATCAAGTTGTCGGAATGGTTCCTCATTGGACAAGGAATATTTAAAATGTATTACTCCAAAATTTGAATTGTTTGAGTAGTTAGCTCTGTTATATTGATTTGATTTGCATTTCCTTCGCCGTACAGGAGAATCACTACTTGAATCTGAATGACTAGGGTTATAATCTTCTGAACTGCATTCATATCTTAGACTTTCTGATTCTGATACACACTGCCCATCATCGACACCTGTAACATTATTGATAACCTCTTAGGAAAATTAAATGAGCAATAATTAATGTTAAACATGTGGTGATTAAAGATTCTCAACTTACCTCGATTTACTTGAGATATGATTCAATAAAGCCAACAAAATAATCTTCTGGGTTTTGCTTTTAAACACTTTTATGTATTCATTAAAAACTATACCCCTAGCTTAAAATCTAGGCATAATAATGTATGAATGTTATTAATGCATGCATTCAGAACACTATTACCAATAGTACAAAAATAAAAATATGAGATAATAGGAGAACAGGTCAGCTCTTGTCACATTAAAATGATAAAAGATTCATGTAATTATATGATATGTTCTTGTTTAGGAGAACATGTCAGCCTTTGCCGTATAATAAAATTAATCGTTTAGATGTGACATTAATTTCCACTGACAATATCCAAAGAACTACTCATGATAGACACGGCGCTTCTTCCCAGATGAAGAAGATAAGATTAAAAATATATGTCAATCTAAAACCTAATTTTACAATTTATGGGCAGGTCAGCTTTTGCGATATATCTACAAAATTTATTAAATTTATTTGAATACTAGGACGCCCGTCTTAGCAATACCCCCTAGATCGCCCAGCTGAGTCATTTCGACTCCGAGCTTTCAATGTTACTTCTTCCAAGGAAATATTGGAAAAATATTTATCTACGTCACTGTAACATTAATAATAATAATAATAATAATAATAATTTAGTGTATAATATAAGTATTATGCCACAACTTAAATATACTTTAAACATTTATTGTTATTACTGTCCCGCGAAATGGAGGTTAAAGAAACTGTTGAACGGAATGAACAAGTAAAAGAGCAAAAGTTTGTTGAAACGTACATTTTAGTATAGTAACAATATTGTTATAATAATAATAATAATAATAATAACAATAACAATATTGTTCTTTTTCAAATTTATTGGACCAAATAGGATCAATCTACGATGATACCAGAAATTAAGACGTATAATTCATAGACATTTATTGCTGCTTAACGTTTCGCACATGTGGCATGTGCCTTTTCAAAAGCATTTGACAAACGGTTGACAATAAACATTACATTTTTTGTAGTGAAAAACAAAGGAATAAATTAAATATACATATTGAAGAAATGTTTAACAACATTTCTTCATCATTAACATGTGTTGCTTACTTATGAATGTTTTAGCCACTAAATTAGACGACGCCTTCTGCATATTGTTAAAAAGGCTTTACATGAGAATGTTGTTAAACATTTCTTCAATATGTATATTTAATTTATTCCTTTGTTTTTCACTACAAAAAATGTAATGTTTATTGTCAACCGTTTGTCAAATGCTTTTGAAAAGGCACATGCCAAATGTGCTAAACGTTAAGCAGCAATAATTGTCTATGAATTATACGTCTTAATTCCTCGTATCATCGTAGATTGATCCTATTTGGTCCAATAAATTTGAAAAAGAACCATCTTTCTACAATATAAAAACGGGATCAACAGGAAGATATTCAACCGTTCTAATAATAACAATAGAAACACGATATAAATATTTAATTTTAAATAATCCTAGTATCACATGTGACCCAAAAGTATATTTCCTTGCAATGCACTTCCCATACTACCTCGCAATATGTGAAATTCATTTGAAATATTTTACATATATTTGTTTCATACTGATAGGAACTTGTTGTTTGTTAGAGGACGGAGTTATAAAAGAAATTTATTCTCATGTTTCAATATCTAATAGTTATTGTTCAGGTTTTTATTGTATTTACTTTCTGCATTTCTGACCTGGACATAAACAGTAAAAAGTATGGTTGTAGATCTAAAACTGTAATGACTAGTTTCGGAGCACATTTTGTAGATTACATACGTTCAATCAACACCTGCTTCCTATTCGTATGCATGGTTCATGGCTACATTTTCCAGGCGTTTCCTCTCGCCTAGTGTAGTCTTGCCTAGTGTAGTCGCCGTGTAGTCTTTCATAACACTTTCACAATATTTACAATGTATGTAAAAACATTGACACACAGCATTGTAGTGAACATCTCACAAACGTCACAGTTGTTTGATGCTTTTAACCAGTTTTCATGCCATGGACTGTGTAAATACATCGAGTTTGGAAAGTAAAAGCCGGCAGATCAGCTATATTCCTCTGGCACATAATGTGAGTCCAGCTTGTAAAGGTATCGCTTCATACTAAAGCAGAATAATTTTTCAGATGAAAGCAGTAAAATTTGCGGTTGATTTCTTTCAAAGCCCTTATTATTTCGAAAATCATGAAACGACTGTCAAAAACCTAAGACCACACCATTACCGTCTGGAATCCAAGAAGCCCTCCTATACACGAAAAAGTCTTTTATAGTCGACCATTTCTCTTGTTCAGAATTATTTGAAGAAATATTTTTTTCATTCAACCTCTGTGTGATGACAATGCTATTCCTGCATGTGAAAATAATTTTATTTGCGAAACTTAGTAATATATTTGCTACCGTTACGCAACAACTCATGATTTTGCATGTATTGAAGAAGAGGACTAGAAAAAAAGAAAGAAAGAATGGCGACATATTTCTTCAGAAAGTATTCGAAATACTAGGAGAGATATTTTAAAAAATTCATCGTTGAAATGTACGAAACAAAACTTAAAGATGGGGACAATACAGAAGGAGTCGAAATGACGCCTCCCGGGCGTTCTAGGTAAATTCGGTTATTTTTCATCAAATTATTTTTTTCTCTTTTCAATTTTTATATTACTGTAAATAAATGAAAATGATAAAAAGTCACAAAATTACAAAATCGTATCTTCGAAAACATAGAAGTTACAATGACATAAAGATCTCCAGGAGCCGAAATGACACTTCTGGGCGATCTAGTGTTAAATACCTATCACCGGACCTCAGGACCTGCCTGTGCCTGAAGAGATAAGATTTATATATTTTTTTATTTAGTGGCTTTAATAAAGCTGTGGAAAATGGATAATGTGAGTTACTGGGAATTGTTGTTAAGGTTCTGCTTTGCGTTTGAATTTTTCTACATTGTTTTAATTTTTATTTATTGGAAAAATTGCAATGTCGACATAGAATAAACGCCATGCGCTTTATCGGCAATACAAAACATTTACGACCATGTTTTTCTGCATCTGATGAATTGCAAAATTCAGATTTTCCTCTGCGCAGATTTGAGTCAGACTAAATAAGTTCTTAATTATAATTATTCGTAAGGCAATGAGGAATAATATGTATACGTTTCAGAAAAAACTGATGGATTAGATATTAGAAGGAGCGTCTACCGGACACTCACGTGTACGGTAGTGGCAAGCAGGCGAGCTCCTTGGAAGTCAGAGCGGAGGCGTCTTGGCTCATCGCCGGGCAGCATCTCCAGTCCCTCCCCTCGCCGCCAAAGCGCCAGCGGCGCCCTCTGCAGCGCCGCCTCTCGGTCCACGCGGAACAGCTCCTCCAACCGCAGCACTCCCTGCCAGCACACACCTCAATCACTCGATCACTTACCAGGGCAGTGATGATGCTGTAGCACGTGGAACAGCTCCTCCAGCTGCAGCACACCCTGCCATCACATACCTCAATCACTCTTCCACTTACCAGGGCAGTGATGATGATGCAAGACGCGGGACCAATCCTCCACCTGCAGAACTCTCTGCCAGCACACACCTCAATCACCCTTCCACTTACCAGGGTAGTGATAATGATGCAGCATGCAGAACAGCTCCTCCATGTGCAGCCCAGCCGGCAAACGACCTCAATCATTATCCGCTCACCAAGTCAGTGGACATACTTCTTGGGCTACTACTCCACACATATACTTGTTCTACCAGGGGGCACAAGTCACCGGGGATAGTCCCAAAGCTTTTCCTCTTACACTAATCACCCCACCGACGCACAAGCACGTCGCCAGCCTGATATTGGGATCCCGCCGGAACGCCAGCTCAGAGCTACTATCTTTCCGGGTTAGTACCGGAATCGAATCTATGGGCCACTCACATGTGCCGGGACAAGTCCCTTTTCTTTTCCCAGAGTATCAGGCCACTGTCACAACGAAGTCGAGAGCACAACTGGAGACCACCCGAACTAAGGTTCGAGAGGTTCGGAGCCCCTTCCTGTCTCCTCACTGCCTACACTTTAGGCTATTGACGTGAGTATCTCCAGAACCGGGGCAACCTGGTAGTATCAAGTTCTCGCAGGACTTCTCTATGCAAATTCCGGAGCATTCTGAAGAATCTCCTTCACCCAATCTTGTCCAAAGGTGGACGCGCCAGGGACCCAACTGATGGGTTACTGGGCAAGCGCGGGAACTTAGCATCACCTACTCACTGCCTCCGCCTTGACGCTAATGACCTCAGTGCCGCCGCGAAACTTAGGGTCCTTGTCTACAACACTCCACCAGACATCACGGCACCGTGATTCCCCCTGCGGGGACTCACCAGATCAGTGATGATGCTGTAAATGAACATATCGCTTGAAGGGACTCCCCAAGGAACACCCGGCTGCCTAAGGGCAGGGGGAGTGGCCTCTTCCACGTTGATGTTCTCTCTCATTCACTCTCTGCGAGATGGTGTTAATGAACGAATCGCTTGTAGGGACTCCGCAAGGAACACGTGGCGGTCCAAAGGCCGAGAGGTGTCGACGCTCTGACTCATTCACTCTCTCACTCACCATGGGGCAGTGATGATTATGTGAATGAATGTACCGCGTGGAGGGGCATTGCGAGGAGCACGTGGTTGTGAAAAGGCCGGGAGGAGTGGTCCGGGTGCTCGTCCATGCTCTGACTCTTTCACTCTCTCAATCACCATGGGGCAGTGGTGATGATTATGTGCATAGACGTACCGCGTTTTGGGGCGCGGCGAGGAGCACGTGGCTGTCCAAGGGTAGGAGAGCTTGGTCCAACGCATCGTCGACGTGCAGCGACGGCAAAAGAAGCCAGCGCGCGGAGGTCAGTGATGCTCCCTGCGGCCAAAGCATTAGCTTTTACTCCCCACACATATTCAAACGAAATCCTCAAAACAGTGCTGCTATCTCTATAACTGTAACTAGTGGTGCTAAAACAGCACGTACTTTCTCCCACGCATTTTCACGCAAAATTACACGAAAAGTACTCAAATATTCGAAATATTGTACATGACCTCATTTCAAAATCTTTCTTTAAGGAACAGATTTCATTAAGGAAAAAAATCCATCTTTAATATTTTAATTGTAGGAAGACTCCGAAAAAATTGACCTTTTGCAATTTTCGAAAAATCTGGGTTTTCAACGAACATGAGGCCTGCATTATACTATTACTCTTACGTCCTTCACAGTATCCAACAACAAATTTTAATCAAAAACGATGGAGCCATTTGTTTGAAAATTTGGAAAATGTCCCAAGGGCTTCTTTTAAAGTACTCCCCAAAATTGAAATAACGGTTTCAAATTCAAGGGGCTGCGACATCTGACAGTTCGATTGGGGAATATCGTCTGAACGGTTTAGGCGCTAGCGTTGTTCAGTCAGGCGGACAGAGGCGGACCGACAGACGGACAAACGGACGGTCAGATGGTAGGATAGGCGCATGACGGACGGTCGGACGGACGTATTTACATCAATTGATTTTTCGGTTCCAAAGATCTACAAAGCATGGATTATGACCACACAACGTGTTAGAGAAAGTAATTTACATGTATACAAGGCGTGTAAGGAAAGTAATGCGAATTTTTGTTGGGGTGCTTAAAATGGCCGCAGAGCGTTCCCATTGATTGGGTTAGGAGGAGGTTACTCTCAGACTCAGAGCGATGTGTTTGCGAGACTGCTCTGAGAAGTTGCAGCGTCAGAATCACTACCACAGCGTACCCCTGTTTAGTGTATGTATCAAGAAACGCGATCGAATTCGAGCAAAGTTATTCTTTGAAGTTTGTTCGAAATTGAACAAATCTCCTACGGAGACCCATCAATTGCTTGTTCAAGATTATAGTGTTATTCCTCCATCATAATCGCAAGTGTCGAGGTGGTCGGAAGCGATTAAGGAAGACCGGGAAGAGATAGGTGACGAACCCCATGCTGGGCGGCCTTCAACCAGCACAACCAACGACAATTAGGCCGTGTGCGCAAAGTATTAAATTCTGACCATCGGTTGTGTGTTCAGATAATTGCAGAAACTCTCAATATTCCCAAAACAAATGTACACAAAATGGAGACCGATAAATTTGACATGAAGGTTTATGTCAAGCTTATTCTCAAGCTGCTGACGAACCATGAGAAGAATCACCGGGTGACGGTCGCGAGTGAACTTCAAGAATGTGTGGAAATTGAACCCAATATTTTGGACAGTGTCATTGCCAGGGATGATTGACTCCAGCCAACTTCTTTCTTTTCCCGAGGATCAAGACCGCCCTGAAAGGTATCCTTTTGGATCGATTGATGCCATCCAAGACGCCGTGACGAGGGCCCTTGCCGAGGTCCTTCTTGAAGCCTTCCATGACGCATACCGTGCGCGGCAGAGTGGCTGGGAAAAGTGTGTGAATTCCAAAGGGAATTACTTCGAAGAGTATTATAGACTTGTAGCAAAGTCTTCAACCAATATATTGGTTTAAAAAAATTGCATTACTTTTTGGAAACACCTTGTAGGAACAATATTAACCCACTTTTTCGTTTCCAGGGCCCGACAATAAAAGTTTTTCTGTCCAAAATTCACCGTTTTACGCCGCACTATTACAACTGTTTCTTACCAATTAAACGCGAAAAATAAATAAATAATGGATTCAATCTATAGTGTAAAATTTAATTTTATTCATACCTCCACCTCGCCTTCCCTCCGATGCAAAGACCCACCCCACCCTGACTCGCTCCGTTTCGTTCCGCTTCGCCATGCTCTGTTGTATTCGTGTAATTTTAGGAGCCAAATCACACATAAAATATTGTCAAGGATTTTAGTCTCAATAAGTTGTCTCAATTCAGACACAAATGAAAACTTTACAAATTCTGTAAAATCTTAATTTTGAACTTCATCTGGAAATGTTTCTATCTACATAAAAATAGTGGTAATTGCAAGAAATTGACCTTTTGAGTCCAAGGCTGCAATATTTGGTCAAGGAAGAGAATTAGCAGTGAATATTTGGAATTTGAAGTGTTGAAATAGCAGCACTCGAATGTTTAGACGACAATGTTATAGTTTATTTATTTATTTATTTTACGTCAAAAACATTTAAAAACTGTGTTTGAGGTGCTATGGGCAAGTAAAAGCAAGTTATCAAAAATATTTATAAATATAGATGAGAAATTGAATAAGAGAACTACCATAATTGTTATTAGCCCCTTTTAGAAATTTAAAACACATAATTAATTTATACAAAGTGCACGTAAACATTCGTAAAGTAATTTCTTGGATACTCGGCTCGTCCAACTGGCGCGATGAGCAGGATATCTTAGATGTATATATGAATGCGAAGAGGAATGAAAAAATTCAAAATATCAAAACACACTACAGTTGAAATCGCGAAGATAAGTTGCACGTTGTTTCAAAGATATTATTTTTGAGACATGGTCCTTTTTATCACATTGGATGAAACATATACATTCAAAAATAAAGATGCCTACCTTGAACAATGTCGTGATGTTTCTGCTTGTGAGGACAACATTCAGTGGAATTCCACGACCACAGATGAGCGGTGGGTTTTCTATCACCATCGTCACAAACACCTTCCGAATCGTCAACAAACGCGTCAAGTCCACCACAAAAGAGAGTAAACGCAGCTTTCCTAAAGACGCAAAAATTTAGTTGAATGGAAACTCAGAGGATATACTGAGGGCATCAACTCAGAAATTACAATTGTACAATTAGGGAAATTCACGTCAGCTGAAATTGTTTAGTAATGCGAACCAGCTGCTGTAAACCTGTATGTGGTAGGATGGTCTGTGATAACTAAGAATATGTGCACATTTCTTTTAGAGTGCATTTCTAGTAGTATTTTCCCTCCCTTCTCATCACAAATACCTGACGTTAACACACTGAATATAGCTCACAATTTGTTTTTGTCAAAGCAGTGTTGTTTGTGTGGGGTATAAATCCTGCTATCAGCGATTCATAATTTATGATTTTCATGTACTGCACAATTTGTTCACACTACGTCAGCTGCAACTCTGAAACTATGGTAAAATATTTCATGTGACGTGTTTGTGTAAGTGTGTGCATACATGTGTGTGTGTATTATTGTAAAATACTCAACCTAAGTTTATTTGGAACAACTCCCAATAGAATATTGATTTGATGCTGATATATAATTATTTTATTCAAATAGAAATTAAAAGTTGGTACTTACCGAAATAATCTTCAGCGACAATAAGAGCTACACACGTAGAATTATAATGCTGCTGCATATCTACTATTAAATTTGCAGCATCGGAAGCGGAGAGGAAGCTGAATATGGATGGTAGGCGAACGTGAAGAAGTAAAATAAATCCAAGCACCCTTAATTTGCACATGTAAATTTAATCGATGCCGTTTTCAGAACTTACTGCAATACAGTTCCCGTGATCACATGCAGAATACACAGGACACATGACCACGTTAAGGTAATACTTATATGTGGTGGTGCTCAGTACGACTTGTTTTATCCATGAGCAGATGTGTTTCATTTCGCTCGATAAAACAAGAACACATTTTCATTCTGAAGGACCGTTATCTTGTAAACTGCTTCACCTGTTTCCGGAGCAAACATAGTGTAATTAACTGGGCTGGGTTCTCGCAACCTCGCATCTCATCAGAACTATGAACAAGGAGTGGTGATAATTGATCGGTACGTTTATCGATTGAAAAGACTGACATACTACACTGTGGAATGGCTTAGATGGGAATTTAATGATGTTTTTCTCAACCTCGGTCAAACCACATGCCGTCACTAGTGATTAACAAAAAATATGTTCTTACAAAATCTGTAACAGGTGAAATTTATTTTCGCATTTCTTCCATCAAAAAACGTGTTCATAAGGGCAACCGATAGTAGTGTAATATTACTTAATCAGAAAATGAATAAATGTTCACGCGATGTTCCAATTTGCTTTTATCTCAGATCTTGTACCTCATCGAGAGTGCTAAAAATACATTTATTTGGTAGGATATTTTTTCTCTTTCAAAATAATTTTTGGTAAAAAGAAAAAATTGAGATGAATGTAAACCATATAAACTTTACTCTCATTATTAATTAACAAAGAAAATTCCAATATTGATAACGGGCATGTGACAAGGGGAAAATAGTTTCAAAGATTCAATAAGAAATAACTGCTTATTTTCGTAATTAATTTGATTTCCAATATTTAACGAATATGCTTTCAGCACTCTTTGAATTTTGCTGTTCGTTATATAGTTTTCAAATTTTTAGAATAGTTTTCAAATTTTAATTAATTGACACCAACAGTCTCCTAGTTCACATTATAATTTTGAATTCTATTTTCGAATCATCCAACTAATTTTATATTTGGAATTGAATGTCTTGGGTTGTGTAAAGACCGCAGACGTATATTGATGTGAAAATTACCGTTGATACACTACAGAGTTTGAAAATTACAGATTTTGTTCACTGACTTGCCTTGTTTCCCTTGTATCGCTATTAAAGTATTTTCTCGAAGAATTGCACGAAACTCATGACGCGTTATGCACCTAAAAAATTGGATGATGTTCAATAAAAGTAGAGTCCTTGCCCAGCTAGCAAGACCACATCTTAATGACTTCCCGTTTCAGTCACAATGTTGAGCCCCAAATCATCTTTATTACATCCTTTAAGCGACGCTAAACATCATTTTAGATAATGTACGACTTCTTTCTCAATTAAGAGATTATAAGTGCTGCAGTAAATATAGTGCTATAATCATATAAGTGCTATCTCCTTCATAACCTTGTGATGATAGGATCTCCAGGGCTTAAAATATGTTATTATGCGTTCATTGAAACATTGCTAAGAATTTATTATACAAAACAATATTCTTATATTATCTATTAGACACAGGATTTCCATCCACTATCAAATGCTGAAATATGCATGCAAACATGCACGATCAAATAGCCAAATATGCATGATACGGGGTAAAAATGGACAAAACAAGCGCAATCAAATTTTATTTTACTAAATTTTTAGTTATATTGCTTTTTGTAAAAGTGAAGAATTAACAATTCTATAAAAGTTCTATATCAAATTCATTCTTTTGTCAGAAAAAAAATTGAATATAGAAAATGACCTTTTACATCACAAAACGTAATTGCGCGTACTTCAAAAACGAAATCTAAGTCAATGTAAGGTCAAATTCTACATTTTCTGATTTTCCACCACAAATATTTTTTTTTTACATTTGGGAGAAATTTAAAGTCACGATTTGAATTTAACACTTTATGTCTTTTCTCCCTAGCAGTCTCATCCAAATCTCCAAACATTAATTCCAGACACTTAAATGCCTTCAACATTTTTTAATGATTCCACTAGGCGAAGATCTGATTCTAATATCCGAAGATAAGGAAGATAATTGTTTCTTCATGCGTATGGATCTGGGATGTCCTGTCTTCTATATTTCTCTAGAAATCCTATACACTTTGGATTTGCTACTTTTTCGAACAGTTCATTTGCCCCTACTAAAGCATCACTCATTTCCATGAAAAATGTATTTGTTACAAGCTTTAATGTTGCTTCAGTAACAAAAGTTTGCAGTAAGTGTGCCATAGTTTCTTTCTCCAGTTATGTCACTATGAGAAGTAGATGCAAGATGCTGACTCACTTGAAACTTTATAGAACATTTCATCTGCATAAATAAATTCAAATTATACAGAGCTACATATTTCTTAAAAAGAGTGTTTGAATTTTGCTACAAATTAACGCGTTTTGAAACAGATTTTACTCAAATTTTGATGCAAATTAATGTCAGATTTAATTTAAGACAAGTGTACTTTACTAAAATGTATTTAGCTAAACGTTCAGGTTCGAACTATCTGGGCAGAAATTACATAGGAATTTGAGATTTGGTCGTAGAAATCAGGTTTAGTACGAACTTCTTTTGTCGTACTACTTTATCTTGTTGATAAAAAGTTTATTTTTAGAGACACAGCGATGTTACTAGTACTTCAAACGAAATTAAAAGAAAAAATATGAAATACTTCACGATTTACAATTTTTTTCAATAACATAAAAAATAATAGAGGTAAAATTCTGCAACTCCAGAAAAATGTTTAGAAAGAATATGCATACAACCACATACAATAATTATTTAAAAACAATGCGCCAAACAGTTTCTACACAACAATGTCGTGAACCTCAGAAAAATCTCAAAACCACTGAAGAATTATTAATAGTATCCCGATTTTTTCACTTGAATAAAAAATAATATTTTGTTCTTCATTTCATATTTTATTTGAATTGTTTTATTCTTTTCTGAGTTTCAGTTTTTCGAATTATGTAATTTCTGCAGCAACATTAGACTTGAGCACTAAACATTTCGACTCAGAAAACACCACCAGTAGATATTTTTTTTTTAATTGATCAATTTTTACCGTGTAGCCCTCTTCTTTATTACAGCAATTGCAATAAATTACATTTCCATCCATCCTCCAGACAATTGTTACTTCTAGTCCTTTGTTGCACAGGAAGCCTTAGAAGAAGCCATTTCATTTTTAATTTCACAATTAAGGAACTTTTGTTAATCCTCTGTTGCACGCAAGCAGACTGAGAGCCTGCTGTTGATAATTTTCCTCTCACATTGTGAGTTATCAAGCGATATTGAGTTTTGGCTTCGTGTATCTTCAACACCGCCTCTATTCAGGCACCTCCTCCTAGAGTTATAAAGCCTGCTCAGTTTCGTGACGTCACCATTGGTAGTCATGGAGAGCGTCGGTCACTCCTCGCTTACCTTTTCCACGCCAAGAAGAAACCCATTTTCGCTCCTTTTGTATTAAAAATTAACAATTCATGATAAAAGTTCTTTTAAGTACATTTTTTAATAAACATTGGTTTTCAATACAGTCCATTATGACCTATTTATTGAGAATACAACTGATGAATTTACTGGAAAATATTCAATCTTCTGCAATTTGTTTGATAATCTATCATTTTCTTTTGACAAAACTTAATAAAAAACACCTTTCCAGCGTAAATGTTTGACTAAATCATTTACTGAATAACCATTAACATAAGCATCACGAACTAATTCTCACTCAGATATTTTAAGATATCGGGACAGCAAACATTTCTTTCATTGCTGACTTTTGAAGCATTCCTTACTACAAGGAGTCATTGGGATCAGTCACCCATTCTCCTCTTACATTTTCTTCAGTGCATATTCGAGGAAACTAAATTTTCTTCCCTTTTTTAATACAATAGTATATCAATGTATGATTAAAAGCTTTGTTCTAAGCACATGTTTTTTAGTAAACATATTTCTTTACAATACAATACATTAAACCAAATTATTTATAATACAATACATTAAACCAAATTATTTACAATACAATACATTAAACCTAATTATTTACAATGTAATACACAACACTTATTTATTTACAATATAATACACATCTATTTATTTACAATACATCACTGAATTTATTGGAAAGTATGTAGTTTTCTCTGTAATTTCCATTTCCAGTCTTTCTCGCTTTTCACAAGGGCCTTTCCGTCTGGAACACTCCTTGGTAAGGTGAGCTGGACAGTTATGGAACACAGATGGTACAGCATCACTTCTTAACTTCGGTATATTCAGTCTCGATGACAGTTTCTCTCCTTGTTCATTATATACCACCTTCTCCAAAATAATGTCATTTTGATGGAAATGAAGGTGGCATTTCTGAAACAAGAAAAAATAATATATTATAATATGTATAATATAGTAATAATAATAAGGTTGCATGAGAGGTAAACGAAAATTGTAAAGTTGTTAGTCTGTAATATCAAAAATGTACATAGAATTTAAATTACACTTCAAACCAATTTTACCAAAGAAAAAAAAATTAATTTGAAATTAATTCATGCACCACTGAGACTTTTGCTTTCATACTTCCCTAAGGTAATTCCTTTGACATTAATTATTGTTTTGTTTTAGTAACTTATTCCTACAAGTTACAAGAAATCTCTAAGATTGTTTGTGAGGTTATGAATTTTTTACGTATTACTTACAATTGAATCCTATAACTTAAGTGCTACTATTCTAAGATTATTTAACTGATAGTTTATGTTTTTACTACCACTATTCATTTAACAGTATACAGAAAATAGTTGCAAGTTCAGAATCATATTACAAGAAAGAATTGTAAGGTCTAATTGCAAACAGCTTGGTTTCGTGATAGAACATTAGGAATATTACTAAATAATGTCAAATGTAGCAACTTACATACAATTTATGCTTTGAATGAATAATACATATAATAAATGTAGGTTCTACATGTGCATATGAACCACAGCCTTACCTTCGAGGATTTGGAAGGAACAAAATCTTCTCTGCGAATAGCAGCCGTCCATTTCTTCCGCAAAGCAGGATCTTTTGGAAAACCAAAAACATGTACTTTCGAGGCTTCATCGTAGTTTCCTCGACACCTCGTAACTACACATATCTAAACGGCATCGAAGCGGCAATATAATACAAGTACGAACTGCACCGAGAACACAGGCAACACCACACAAATTCAACTGAAAACATGGCTGTACCCAGGCCACCCATGCCTCATGACTACCTACGCCGCCATCTTAGTGACGTCACGTACTAGTAAGCAGGCTTTATAACTCTAGGAGGTGGTGATTCAGGACGCCGAACCAACTCCAAAGAGGTGTGTGACGTCATTATACTTAGGCCATCTCCGACCATCTTGTTTTCATATTTCAGTCAGCATGTAAGGCAAAGTTTGCTCACAGCTTATTAAATTCATTTCATAATAATAAATGGCATTTTCTTTGGTATTATACTTATTTTTCATCCAAACACTAATGTCCAGTATGTCCAGCTTAAATTGCATCCAAACATTGATTCCAGTATGTCCATGCAACGCAGGCAAACGCCGATGCAGCAATCGACCTAAATGTGGTGACGTCATAGGCTTGTTCCGAGGCCTTCTGTAGAGGCTTGGTATCTTTCATATCCTTTGCGACGCGTATCGTATGACGTAGATAATTCTTTTCGCGATCGCTGCTTCCCGCACGTGTACTGGCGTCACAAATCCCAGTAGTGTACTCAATCACGATCTAAAATCAATGTACTATGCTAAGATACTATAATATATACAATACTAATATATATATATATATATATATATATATATATATATATATAAAATATACGTCACTTTAATATTCAGAAATTATGCAGAGAAAGAATAAAAAGTATTTAATATGCTAGATAGAAGTCTAAATTTGCAGTATAAATTTAAAAAAGTCCTAACATGCATTATGAATGAATTTTTCCAAAAAGCTCTCAAAAATACAAATTTGCACGGAAAAAATAAGCATTTTTAAAGTAGTTTTTCATGAAACATATATTTTCCAAATTTGAAATCTCTACGAAGCTTAAATGGATTTGCATGAAAATCCTGTCTCTACTAATTATACATGGCAACTTTTTTTTTCTGGTGCCTGAAATTTTAGAGCTGATTAAAAGTATTTCAGGGCCGCTGATTCCAAGAATGCTAACTGCTTGGGTGCATCAGCTCTAGTTTTGAAGATACAATGAAAAGAAAGATTTTCGTCACTTTCGGAATCATCTATATATTTAAAAAAATAAGGTATTCTGCCATGGCTTCGTTTAGAGCTTCTCCTAAACCGATTGTAGTATTTTTTCCTTTAAATGAAAGAATGTGATCCCTAGATGTGTTATCATGTATTGTTTGTGTTGATTCACCAACATTTATGGTGTAAATTAATTAATTAAATCATTCTTTAATAGTACGTTTATCAATAGTCAATTGTTTTTTTCCAAAGAGCGGCTGCTTCATGGTGGCGCTGCTTGATGTTTTATTTTGATTGTTGAGATTTATTTACAATTCGTCACGGTTTTGTTTCAGTGTAATTATTGCATTGTGGCGTTGACAGTTTGCATGTATTTGCTTTTGTGGTGTATTTTGTTGAGAACATTAGGACAGTGAATTTTGCTCGGTTGTACTGAAGTAGTGAAGTTGTTCACAGGTTAATGGTAATTCCGAATCCTTGCCCACGCGCCCTAAAAGACGCAAACGCACATTAACTGGACGCAGGGAAAGAGAAAGCTTAGGTGTCGTGATAGTGTGGTCATTTCGTTTTCTGTTGGATCGTTGTCTATTAAATGTTAGTTTTGTTCTGATTTGTACTTCCCACGTCAGAGAAATTCTGCAAACCAGTTTACTCTGTGTTGCTTAAATGGTAAAATACGTTTACCTTCGAGCAAGTACGTTACCTTTGAGTTACGTTACCTACGTTACCTACGAAGTACGTTACCTACGTTTACCTTCAAGTAGATGATGACACATCAAAAAACTTTAGAAATAATAACCGTCAGTATAATAGTGCTCTTTCTTTTGTGTAATTTGGTGCCGATATTACATTGCCCCCTGGTCATGGGCCATACGTGTTCAAAATTTTGGGAACTCATCACAGAATATCTTCGTTGTACCCTGAAGATTCAAACAATGCAACATATTGTGAACATTAGTCTGGGCACAGTATTTTACATTTATCTCAGATCTCACCGTCAAATTTTGACGGGTTCTCACTAGTATACATATTAATTCATTTTGAATTCAAGGAGTTTCAGGAGAATTTTGAAGTGCGTACTCTTATACAACGGCTACAAATATGGATCGGTTCCAATTGGTCACTCATTCTACACGAGAGAAGAGAACGAGACAATTTCTTTAGTTTTTGAAAAAAAGATTAAGTATTATCAGTGGGTAATTTATGTTCATCTGAAGATATTGAATTTTCTTCTCGGTCAACAAAATGGCTGCACAAACTATCCCTGCTTTATATTTCTGTGAGACAGCAGAGCAAACAGTGAGCATTGGTTGAGAAAAACTTGGCCTCTGAGAAAAGATACCGTTGTAGGGGAAAACAATGTGATCTATTTACCTTTAGTTGCTCGATAGAACATTATTCTTTCTCTTTTGCTAGGCTTGATGAAGCCTGTATAATCGTTGGGGATGGAAATGTTTGTGTTCACAGTATATATTACATACATTTCCTGGAGTCACCAACGAGAAACTGAAAACAGGGATTTTTGATGGTTCTCAAATTATAAATTCGTAAATAATTCAAATTTATTGGAAACCATAAGCGAAAATGAATCCAGAGCCTGGTCTCCTTTTGTTCTTGTGAAAAACTTTATAGGAAAGCATAAAGCAGAAAACTGTTCACAATTAGTAGAAACAATGCTTTCCAATTTCCATGTGACTTGGGCAGGTGGCCGTTCTTCTAGAATTGTGCTACCAAATATTATCCTCATATTATTGCAAATATCCTGATCTATAATTGAATTATCTTAGAACAATTTGACTTTCTATTATCCAAAACTACTATTTTATCAAAAGGGATAAAAACTACAAAAAAACTCATCAAGATCTTATTATAACACTCATCTCCCTTACGAGAGACGAGTTGTCTTGGACAATACAAGTATGTTTTCAACTGATGTTCAAACTTCTGCTCAATTCGTTGAACTTCAAGTATCTCCAGTTCAAATATTGTAACAATCCAGGATCCCCAGGAATGAAGACAGGGCAAAGAATAAAGATAAACATGTAATAAGTGGTATTAACATCAAAGGCGGTGACAAATGAAAGCGGTGTCGCGTAGCGATAATTTTTTGGAAGTCTAAGAAGACGCGACAAAATCATAATGGGGACAATATAGTTCAGTAGCGTTTGTCGAGTGAAACATTTTGGAAGTTATTTGAAAGAAATCGGTTCACGCGTTCCAAAGATATAAACAATTTAGTGAAGTACATTTTAAGCACACAACTAGACACGATAGCCATTGTTGTAGCTTAAGATCTAATGTAAAAAGTTGTTTTTTTTCAAAAAATTAAGTAAACGCGTGAAGCGATTCAAACGAAACTTTTGGCATTAATAGAAGAAATTATGGGGAAAATTATGGCACTACTCACAACGCGGAGAAATTTCGGGGGGCTACGGTATAAAAGAAAATGTAAATTGTATAAGTGGGAAATTCCAAACCAGTCGTATGACGTCAGAGCGGTGGAAGGGGATCGACCGTCTTCAGATTAAAAGAACTTTGGAAATTCTAGATGGTAGAAAACGAAATAGAAAACGGTAATAGCATTCAATTTGAAAATGCCTGAGAATAATAAAGAGAGACGACCCAGAAAGAAGAAGATTAACTTAAAAATATATACTATTATATAGAAGACCCGGAAGTGATCGTGAAATGTTCGAGAAAAAAAAAGAGGAGGTCTCGTGACAACAATGAAAGAATAACGCGGGGAGGATAGCTTGAGAGGGACGTATGTTGAAACGCTCCGCGGAAATTAAAAATTTTGTTAGAAAGTTGTGCTAATCACGCGAGCAAAGTTAATTTTATAACGTTTAGTTGTAGTGGAGAAAGTTTAGAAGGTGAAACGCGGAAAATTATTGAAAAATTTTCAAAAAGAGAACGTTGTTCGCGAATATAAACAGTCGCATCATCAGCCGTGTGATTAAACTCGTTTCGTAAGTAATAAACAGTTATAACGAAGAGACATTGATTATTTAAAATGAAATTTTCCGAATTACGTGTGTGAAAAATGGAAGGATGCTGGGAATGGACAAACAAAAGGACGCTGCGTATATTTGGCGAGGGTGATGCATGAGAACGGCGCGGTGCAGGTCGCTGAACTCAACGAAAGGAAAGTGCACTAACTTTATTTAAATTGGTAATGCGCATTGATAAGAAGAAAGAATAGACTCATAGCTTCTAATGTACAGGGCCAAGTTTTGTCAAATAGAAATAGATTTTAGTGAAAACAAAAAATAGAATGCGCATTCAAGTATGAATGATTTGGTTTTAATCTTATAGTGTAAATCTTCAGAGTGAATGAGAATTTCGTGTTTCTAGGGTACTGTTTATTGTGTATTTAGTGTATTGTTTTTCGATTTTGTGTTGTTTGTTATTTGTTATGCCTCTAGCAGAGGAAGGAGAACAAAAAAAAAAAAAAACAACAGATAAAATAAACGATGTCGAACGTTGTTGGTTCGACATTAAACCAATGCAATTGGTCTCATAAGTATGTGTAGTTAGATGAGGACCTACGCCCACGTGCCCGAATACTACGTCAGGATCCTGTATAGGTCCGCCACAGCCTCACGCCCAGTATTTATATCTGTATGAATAAATATCAGAAAAGCAGCTAGGCAACGGGCAAATTTCAGATGTATGTATTTTTGGCAACCCAACGTCAGGCATAATAGTGGACATTTTGGTAAGAACTATAGATGAAAGGAGCACAGGTAAAGATCGTTACATATTTTTTGTAAATTAGTTTTGAGAAAGAAAAGCAGAACGGATAGGTGACGTGTACCATTACATATTTGGCAGCCCAGCGTGGGGGCCATTGTAGAAGGTTTTCGGAGGTAGACATAGGTACCGTTACAATATGAAGTTCATAATAATGTAAACCAGGTTTAAGAATTCCTCCAGATTTAAGAATTTCGCTATAGTGTCGGAGATATGACCGTTTAACATTACATTTTTTTGTCAAAATCGTAAGAATAGGACTGCAAAAGCTTCAAATCCCGAACGGACACCAAATCTTCTGAAAAGTAGCGTCCTAACTCGCAATTTCATGACGATTACTATGCTGAAGATCATTTTTCGATCTGAGGCATCGTTTTGTAAAAAACACTCCAGAATCACCAAATACACCTAAAAAGCGTGTTTTCGCCAAAATCAGTCAAATGTCGATATATAATAAGTTCATAATAATGTAAACCAGGTTTAAGTATTCCTCCAGATTTTTGAATTTCGCTATAGTGTCGGAGATATAAGCGTTTAACATGACATTTTTTGTCAAAATCGTAAGAATTGGACTGCGAAACCTTCAAATCTCGAACGGACACAAAATCCACTGAAAAGTAGATTCCTAACTCGCAATTTCATGACGATTACTATGCTGAAGAACATTTTTCGATCTTAGGCTTTGTTTTGTGGAAAACACACCAGAATCACCAAATACACCTAAAAAGCGTGTTTTCGCAAAAATCAGTCAAATGTCGATATATAATATGAAGTTCATAATTATGTAAACCAGGTTTAAGAATTCCTCCAGATTTAAGAATTTCGCTATAGTGTCGGAGATATGAGCGTTTAACATTACATTTTTTTGTCAAAATCGTAAGAATTGGACTGCAAAACCTTCGAATTCCGAACGGAATCAAAACTTCTGAAAAGTAGCGTCCTAACTCGCAATTTCATGGCGATTACTATGCTGAAGAACATTTTTCGATCTGAGGCTTAATTTTGTGGAAAACACACCATAATCACCAAATACACCTAAAAATTCGTGTTTTCGCCAAAATCAGTCAAATGTCGATATAAAATAAGAAGTTTATAATAATGTAAACCAGGTTGAAGAATTCCCCCAGATTTAAGAATTTCCCTCATGTGTTGGAGATATAAGCGTTTAACATTTCATTTTTTTGTGAAAATCGTAAGAATTGGACTGCAACACCTTCAAATTTCGAACGGTAACCAAATCTTCTGAAAAGTAGCGTCCTAACTTGCAAATTTCATGACGATTACTATGCTGAAGAACATTTTTCGATCTTAGGCTTTGTTTTGTGGAAAACACACCAGAATCACCAAATACGCTAAACAAGCGTGTTTTCACCAAACTGAGTCAAATGACGATGTATATTAACAGGTTCATAATATTGTAAACCAGATTTAAGAATTCCTCCAGATTTAAGAATTTCGCTATAGTGTCGGAGATATGAGCGTTTAACGTCATTACATTTTTTTGTCAAAATCGTAATAATTGGACTGCAAAATCTTTAATTTCCGAACAGACACAAAATCTTCTGAGAACTAGCGTCCTAACACGAACATTCATGACAAATACTATGCTGAAAAACATTTTTCGATCTGAGGCTTCGTTTTGTGGAAAACACTCCGGAATTCTAAATACGCTAAAAAAGCGTGTTTTCGCCAAAATGTGTCAAATGACGATATACAATAATAAGTATATAAATTGTAAACCAGGTTTAAGAATTCCTTTTGATTTAAGAATTTTGCTAGTGTCGGAGATATGAGCGTTTCACGTCATTACATTTTTTTGTCAAAATTATAAGAATTGCACTGCAAAACCTTCAAATCCGAACGGACACCAAATCTTTTGAAAACTAGCGTCCTGACACGAAATTTCATGACGATTACTATGCTGAAGATCATTTTTCGATCTGAGGCTTCGTTTTGTGGAAAACACACCAGAATCACCAAATACCCCTAAAAAGCATGTTTTCGCAAAAATGAGTCAAATGACGATGTATAATAACAAGTTAATTGTATTGTATAGCAGGTTTAAGAATTCCCCCAGATGTAAGAATTTCGCTATAGTGTCGGAGATATGAGCATTTAACGTCATTACATTTTTTTGTCAAAATCGTAAGAATTGGACTGCAAAACCTTCAAATTTCGAACGGACACCAAATCTTCTGAAAACTAGCGTCCTAACTCGAAAATTCATGACGATTACTATGCTGAAGATCATTTTTCGATCTGAGGCTTCGTTTTGTAGAAAATACTCCAGAATCACCAAATACGCTAAAGAAGCGTGTTTTCGCCAAAATGAGTCAAATGACGATGTATATTAACCAGTTCATAATATTGAAAACCAGGTTTAAGTATTCCTCCAGATTTAAGAATTTCGCGATAGTGTCGGAGATTTGAGCGTTTAACGTCATTACATTTTTTTGTCAAAATCGTAAGAAGTGGACTGCAAAACCTTCAAATTCCGAAAGGACACCAAATCATCTAAAAACTAGCGTCCTAACTCGAAATTTCATGACGTTTACTATGCTGAAGATCATTTTTCGATCTGAGGATTCGTTTTGTGGAAAACACACCAGATTCACCAAATTGGCCTTAACAGCGTGTTTTCGCCAAAATTAGTGAAATTACGATATATAATAATGAGATCATAATAGTGTAAACCAGGTTTAAGAATTCCTCCTTATTTAAGAATTTCGCCATAAATTTGGAGATATGAGCGTTTGACGTCATTATATTTTTTTGTCAAAATCGTAAGAATTGGACTGCAAAACCTTTAAATTCCGAGCGGACACAAAATCTTCTGAAAACTAGCGTCCTAACACGAAAATTCATGACGAATATTATGCTGAAGAACATTTTTCGATCCGAGGCTTCGTTTTGTCGAAAACACTCCAGAATTACCAAAATCGCCAAAAAAGCGTGTTTTCGCAAAAATGTGTCAAATGACGATATATAATAATAAGTTTATAATATTGTAAACCAGGTTTAAGAATTCCTTTTGATTTAAGAATTTTGCTAGTGTCGGAGATATGAGCGTTTAACGTCATTACATTTTTTTGTCAAAATCGTATGAATTGGACTGCAAAACCTTCAAATTCCGAACGGACACAAAATCTTCTGAAAACTAGCGTCCTAACACGAAAATTCAGGACGAATACTATGCTGAAGATCATTTTTCGATCTGAGTCTTCGTTTTGTGGAAAACACTCCAGAATCACCAAATACGCGTGTTTTCGCCAAAATGAGTCAAATGACGATATATAAAAATAAGTTTAAAATATTGTAAACCAGGTTTAAGAATTCCTTTTGATTTAAGAATTTTGCTAGTGTCGGAGATATGAGCGTTTCACGTCATTACATTTTTTTTGTCAAAATCGTAAGAATTGGACTGCAAAACCTTCACATTCCGAACGGACAACAAATCATCTAAAAATTAGCGTCATAACTCGAAATTTTATGACTTTTACTATGCTGAAGATCATTTTTCGATCTGAGGATTCGTTTTGTGGAAAACACACCAGATTCACCAAATTGGCCGTAACAGCGTGGTTTCGCAAAAATGAGTGAAATTACGATCTATAATAATGAGTTCATAAAAGTGTAAACCAGGTTTAAGAATTCCCACTCATTTAGGAATTACGCCATAGATTCGGAGATATGAGCGTTTAACGTCACTACATTTTTTTGTCAAAATCGTAAGAATTAGACTGCAAAACCTTCAAATTCCGAACGGATGCCAAATCATTTGAAAACAAGCGTCCTGACTCGAAATTTCATGACGATTACTATGCTGAAGATCATTCTTCGATCCGAGGCTTCGTTTTGTGGAAAACACACCAGAATCCCCAAATACCCCTAAAAAGCATGTTTTCGCCAAAATAAGTCAAATGACGATGTATATTAACAAGTTCATAATATTGTAAACCAGGTTTAAGAATTACCCCAGATTTAAGAATTGCGCTTAGTGTCGGAGATATGAGCGTTTAACGTCATTACATTTTTTTGTCAAAATCGTTAGAATTGCACTGAAAAAACCTTTAAATTCTGAACGGACACCAAATCTTTTGAAAACTAGCGTCCTGACTCGAAATTTCATGACTATTACTATGCTGAAGTTAATTTTTCGATCTGAGGCTTCGTTTTGTGCAAAACACTCCAGAATCACCAAATACCCCTAAAAAGCATGTTTTCGCAAAATTGAGTCAAATGACGATGTATAATAAGATGTTAATTATATTGTATACCAGGTTTAAGAATTTCTCCAGATGTAAGAATTTCGCTATAGTGTCGGAGATATGAGGGTTTAAACGTCATTACATTTTTTTGTCAAAATCGTAAGAATTGGACTGCAAAATCTTCAAATTCCGAACGGACACCAAATCTTCTGAAAACTAGCGTCTTAACTCGAAAATTCATGACGATTACTATGCTGAAGTTCATTTTTTGATCTGAGGCTTCGTTTTGTGGAAAACACTCCAGAATCACCAAATACGCTAAACAAGCATGTTTTCGCCAAAATGTGTAAAATGACGATATATAATAATAAGTTTATAATATTGTAAACCACGTTTAAGAATTCCTTTTGATTTAAGAATTTTGCTAGTGTCGGACCATAACCAATTTTAAGAATTACTCCTGATTTAAGAATTTCGCTATAGTGTCGGAGATATGAGCGTTTAACGTCATTACATTTTTTTGTCAAAATCGTAAGAATTAGACTGCAAAACCTTCAAATTCCGAACGGATACCAAATCATTTGAAAATTAGCAACCTGACTCGAAATTTCATGACGATTACTATGCTGAAGATAATTCTTCGATCCGAGGCTTCGTTTTGTGGAAAACACTCCAGAATCACCAAATACGCTAAAAAAGCGTGTTTTCGCCAAAATGAGTCAAATGACGATATATATTAACATGTTCATGCAATTGTAAACCAGGTTTAAGTAATTCTCCAGATTTAAGAATTTCGATATAGTGTCGGAGATATAAGCGTTAAAGTCATTACATTTTTTTGTCAAAATCGTAATAATTGGACTGCAAAATCTTTAATTTCCGAACAGACACAAAATCTTCTGAGAACTAGCGTCCTAACACGAACATTCATGACAAATACTATGCTGAAAAACATTTTTCGATCTGAGGCTTCGTTTTGTGGAAAACACTCCGGAATTCTAAATACGCTAAAAAAGCGTGTTTTCGCCAAAATGTGTCAAATGACGATATACAATAATAAGTATATAAATTGTAAACCAGGTTTAAGAATTCCTTTTGATTTAAGAATTTTGCTAGTGTCGGAGATATGAGCGTTTCACGTCATTACATTTTTTTGTCAAAATTATAAGAATTGCACTGCAAAACCTTCAAATCCGAACGGACACCAAATCTTTTGAAAACTAGCGTCCTGACACGAAATTTCATGACGATTACTATGCTGAAGATCATTTTTCGATCTGAGGCTTCGTTTTGTGGAAAACACACCAGAATCACCAAATACCCCTAAAAAGCATGTTTTCGCAAAAATGAGTCAAATGACGATGTATAATAACAAGTTAATTGTATTGTATAGCAGGTTTAAGAATTCCCCCAGATGTAAGAATTTCGCTATAGTGTCGGAGATATGAGCATTTAACGTCATTACATTTTTTTGTCAAAATCGTAAGAATTGGACTGCAAAACCTTCAAATTTCGAACGGACACCAAATCTTCTGAAAACTAGCGTCCTAACTCGAAAATTCATGACGATTACTATGCTGAAGATCATTTTTCGATCTGAGGCTTCGTTTTGTAGAAAATACTCCAGAATCACCAAATACGCTAAAGAAGCGTGTTTTCGCCAAAATGAGTCAAATGACGATGTATATTAACCAGTTCATAATATTGAAAACCAGGTTTAAGTATTCCTCCAGATTTAAGAATTTCGCGATAGTGTCGGAGATTTGAGCGTTTAACGTCATTACATTTTTTTGTCAAAATCGTAAGAAGTGGACTGCAAAACCTTCAAATTCCGAAAGGACACCAAATCATCTAAAAACTAGCGTCCTAACTCGAAATTTCATGACGTTTACTATGCTGAAGATCATTTTTCGATCTGAGGATTCGTTTTGTGGAAAACACACCAGATTCACCAAATTGGCCTTAACAGCGTGTTTTCGCCAAAATTAGTGAAATTACGATATATAATAATGAGATCATAATAGTGTAAACCAGGTTTAAGAATTCCTCCTTATTTAAGAATTTCGCCATAAATTTGGAGATATGAGCGTTTGACGTCATTATATTTTTTTGTCAAAATCGTAAGAATTGGACTGCAAAACCTTTAAATTCCGAGCGGACACAAAATCTTCTGAAAACTAGCGTCCTAACACGAAAATTCATGACGAATATTATGCTGAAGAACATTTTTCGATCCGAGGCTTCGTTTTGTCGAAAACACTCCAGAATTACCAAAATCGCCAAAAAAGCGTGTTTTCGCAAAAATGTGTCAAATGACGATATATAATAATAAGTTTATAATATTGTAAACCAGGTTTAAGAATTCCTTTTGATTTAAGAATTTTGCTAGTGTCGGAGATATGAGCGTTTAACGTCATTACATTTTTTTGTCAAAATCGTATGAATTGGACTGCAAAACCTTCAAATTCCGAACGGACACAAAATCTTCTGAAAACTAGCGTCCTAACACGAAAATTCAGGACGAATACTATGCTGAAGATCATTTTTCGATCTGAGTCTTCGTTTTGTGGAAAACACTCCAGAATCACCAAATACGCGTGTTTTCGCCAAAATGAGTCAAATGACGATATATAAAAATAAGTTTAAAATATTGTAAACCAGGTTTAAGAATTCCTTTTGATTTAAGAATTTTGCTAGTGTCGGAGATATGAGCGTTTCACGTCATTACATTTTTTTTGTCAAAATCGTAAGAATTGGACTGCAAAACCTTCACATTCCGAACGGACAACAAATCATCTAAAAATTAGCGTCATAACTCGAAATTTTATGACTTTTACTATGCTGAAGATCATTTTTCGATCTGAGGATTCGTTTTGTGGAAAACACACCAGATTCACCAAATTGGCCGTAACAGCGTGGTTTCGCAAAAATGAGTGAAATTACGATCTATAATAATGAGTTCATAAAAGTGTAAACCAGGTTTAAGAATTCCCACTCATTTAGGAATTACGCCATAGATTCGGAGATATGAGCGTTTAACGTCACTACATTTTTTTGTCAAAATCGTAAGAATTAGACTGCAAAACCTTCAAATTCCGAACGGATGCCAAATCATTTGAAAACAAGCGTCCTGACTCGAAATTTCATGACGATTACTATGCTGAAGATCATTCTTCGATCCGAGGCTT